>JBCAUI010122208.1:0-18508 GCA_038406195.1 Haplosyllis anthogorgicola
GGTCCTGTGTACAGAGTGAATCCTGTGCTGGCTCCATTAACTTGCTGTGGCATGTTGGATCCTGGGTTAGGACCTGGCTTTCAATACAAATTTTGAGAATATTTGCCCACATACCTGGTAGATCCATGTAAGTTGGTGTTTTTGGTCAAGTTCTGTATCATGGGTTCCATTCTGCTTCATTCATATTGAATTCTGGGCCTGTGCCATTGCTAAATTGGTTAGCTTGTGTAGCTGGTTGCTGATGTGCTTGTTGTGGATAAGTAGTACTTGCTTGATTGTTCTGTGGCATATGTCAAGGCAGATTTCCTTGGAAACCATTTGAACTTGTTGTGTTGTTATGTTGACTGATTGGTGTCAGGTCTCTGGTTTCAGAGTTGAATCTTGGGGGTGTACCCAAATGGTTCATGCCATTTTTTGATGATTTAGGGGTACTGGTCATTGTGAACCTTGTTGATGTCTTCCTTGTGGTTGTTGAGTTTCTGGGATTGTCCCTGCACTGGATACTGAACTGATTAGAGGTGCACAAGTTCATAAAATAAGTTGAGGTCACAAAATGTCAAACATAAACTAATTCAAATGTAGTAAATGTAAGAGTGAAATTGAACAGGAAAACTATAGAACATTAGATCTGGAACTTAAGCTTTTTGCACTTTACAATACATTACATTGACTTTTATATGGGAATTAGCTTAATGCTGTTTGGAGCACACTGGAGCTCTACAGCACCTCAGCTAAGCTGAGCTGCCATTGGTAGAGCTACTGCACATAGCTTGCTGCATATGCTACATGCTGATACCTGGTGGGGATGATTGTAACTAAGGGAGCATGTAGCTCTGAGGCAGATCTATATCAAGTTAACACTGACAAATTAAACAAGAAAAAAGTCATGAAAAATTAAAAATTAACCTTCAAATGACCTTGACCTATGTTTTGACCTTGACCTTGTATATTGCTCACAAATATTTGAACATAGATATTGACAGATAAATGTCAAATAATTGACATTTTTTTATTCCTGTGACCTTAAACTTGACCCAATGACCTTAACACTCAAAATTGACCTAGATATTTTAAAGATGTAGCTCCATACCAAAAATGAAGTTTCTAGGTCAAATGACTCAAAGTTATAGCCTGGACAGACAGACAAACAGACTGATGGACAGACAGACAGACAGACACACACACATATGACTGAAAACATTACCTTCCCATATATGTGGGTGGTAATAATTTTACGGTGCATAATTTATGATAAAATGACTGTTCAGTAGCTGGAGTGCCAGCTGTACTCTCTTGCATGCTCCTAGGTCAGAAAAGGGAATCCCCAGTGCAAGTTGCAGCAACATCATCTAGCCAGAAATCCCCATGGAGTCAAAATATATTGGGTGTTTTGCAACGTTGTGATGATTTGTGCAATGTATGTTAACCTATGCATTCGATCAAGATTTATTCTCCAGAATACTAGAACAGTTTCACAAATCATTAACCACTTTGCGAATAGCTCATGGTTCATGCGAAGTTATCCACATCCGATCCCACTCTGTAAAACATAAATTGTGAATTTCCAGAAACTTTGCAGGTGGCGGGAACACTAGTCTAGGAGATGCTGCCCTCTCATGTTTGTAACTTTCTCGGTGACGACACCTTCCGGCAGGTCAGGGAGTTCCCGGATGATATTCAGGATTCAATATGGCGCCCAATCACAGTATTTGGCATGTGAGGGATTGAATTTCTGCAGAAATATGCCATTGTTTCTTATTTTAGTGGATTAAAACAGTACACAGTCAATTGTTGGATTATAAACTTTTAGTCTATAGTGGATTTGGGATTTATTAAGGCGTTGTAATGGCGTCATCAGACAAAGTTAAGGTGGCCGTAAGGGTCAGGCCATTCAACAGACGAGGTAAGAAAAATGTCGTATTTGACATTTCATTCAACTTTCTGTGCATGTCCTCTTATTTTCCACTCTAATGAAATAAAACTTTTATTTTACAGAACTAGACCTCGGTACCAAGTGCGTGGTGGACATGGAAGCCATGCAAACTATCTTGTTCCATCCCTCAACAGGGGTCAAAGATAGGTAAGTGAGACCGTTTTTTGACGTTTTGTGTGTTGTTTTGTAATGCGGCAGCATCGATCAATAACTGAGTCTCCACTGAAAGCATCCCCACATCTGACACACAACAAATTCTTTATTTAAAGTACTGTATTATCATTTCTGTTCATCATTTCTCTCATCATCATTCTTTTTAAAATCTAGGGCTACACATTTTGAACAACAGATTGCTTTTGTGTCATTAATAGTCTGGCTAACCCTCTTTTTTGTGTTTGTTTACATTTTGTGTTTACACTCCACATACATTCAGGATCTACAGGACTTTGCTTCAGTTCTTTATCGAACCTTTACAAAGATATAGCAATGAGATATGGCAATGATGTAAGATCGATATTAGAATCAGCAGATGTTGATTCTTTTGTTGCTGAGATGATCGACTGATGATGATGTGATGTCATGTTTGTTTTGACAGCAAAATTCCCAATGGAATGTCTGGGTGAATTAAAGTCCAATACAAGTCATGAAATATGCATCGAAATTATAGCGAACTCATTGTGTTGTATATTTATGGGTACAATACACTTGATTTATTTTCTGTCTGAGACTGGTTGGGATTCATAAAAGTGTAATGAGGCATTTCTTAACGGTAATGCCTGGCCGCTTCAATTTGGTCATGGTAACATCTAACATCTTTTCAGAGTTGGACAAAAGAAAACAAATTGTGTACAGCGAACACAGCAGTACCAGTGTTGTGTGATATGACAAATTAGTCACTCGTTCATGCTCATGTAAGACTGATGACAATTTTTATTATCTCTTTCATGAATGACATATAAAAATGAAAACTGAAACTGATAAAGTTATTGATTTCAACAAATAACATTAATCAGCATGAGCTCTGGACTCTGAATAAAGATCCACAGGGGAAAGAATTAAGCTGATTTATGTGATGGTATTTAATTAGACATCTTGGCGCGGAACTGCTTAAGGTGGTAGGTTCAGGTTAGGGGTGTCAAACCGTTCATATTTTTGTAACCGGTTAACCATAGCTTTTGGAACTGGTTAACCAGTTAATCATATAAAGGTGCTGCCTGAATATAAGCTGCAGTTAGAAAATACACTTGAATGACAATATTTTTTATAATTGTTTGCAATTTTAAATCTATTGCATCAGATTTCTTTGTTAAGAAAAGAAGCCACATACATTTTGTCCTTGATATGCTCTATGTAATTGCAATAGCAAGAGTGGCTTCATAGCTCATAACATCAAAAGTTATTCATCAAATAAATTACTGGTTAGAATATGAATGTTAGATGATTCAAATTGCCTTAAAGAGACAGTTTATGTAATGTCTTAAAATTTAGTGGTTAACTGGTTCCAATGATTTTTAATTGGTTAGACCATCTTAACCAGTTAACCGGTTAACCAGTTAACTTTTGACACCCCTAGAACTTCAAATACCTATGCAGCTTGAGACAGATAACATGTTGCTTGTGTCAGTACCTTAGTTACATTAATAAATTGACATTTTGAAGCTGCAGCTTGAGCAAAATCGTACTAAAAATGCGCACAAAAAGATTAAAGCAATTTTACATACATCAAAAGAATTTTTTTTGTCTTGGAAGAATAAAGACACCCACCTTAGGTATTTCTTTAATGATTTAAGTTGCCAAGATTTACTGACTTGAGGCAGATTCCACATGACTGGTAGGAGCTCAAAGAAGCAGCCAACTTGTGTCTGAACTAAGTTTACTGCTTAATGAAGCAATGGAAAACATGACAGAAATGTTGCTTGGATAATCATATATTTCATGTTGAGCTGAACTGATCATGGTAAATTTACAATGTAGACGATTATGTTTACAATTTGACACCTTAATTAAGCAATAACAGACACGTTTTTGGAAATAAGGCAGATCTTTCTGACACAGTGAAAGTCAGAGTGATAATTTGTTATTGTGTCACCCCAAACAACCAGCTTTGATTTGTTAGACACTTTTGCAGTAACACATTCTGAATGATAAAAGTTTAGTTCTATCAAGTTTTATGGAAGGAAGACAAATCTACATTCAGAAGGAAAATTATAGTCTACGCAACCAGAGAGGAGGCTTCACCTTTCATAATCTAAGGAGACCCAAATATAATAAATCTGCATGGACTGCAAAGAGTACATGTTATGTGCAAAATTGTATCTGAGGAGCAAAGATTTCCTTTATGTTATTTATATGCAAAGGACTAAAATAAATGTGAGTGGGCTTTTGTGTTCTAACATTTGCGGCATGTTTGCCTTATGCCATATTCAATACATATTGAATATTAGATTGAAGTTTACACAATATTTCAATGTATAATTTATTGCAATCAAATTTCCCCTAATTATCAAAGCAGCAGTCACAGTTAGGCCGTCGGTTAACAGTCGTTGAACCGATGAAACAATAGGACAAAACAATCAGCTGATATTGTGTTTGTATTAACAGCTGCACAACTCATGTTCAACTTGTCTGTTCGTTTGTACGAAAAAGGAGCGCCTCTCGTTGTGGGATACATACGCAGTAACTTATAAGAGGAATCTTTCTTCTAGGCTTCTGGCCTTACGAAGACTCCATGAAGCCCGTGACTTAATGGCACACATTTTGGAAAGAAATTGCGCCACTGGTACTTTCTCATTGGGACTTGGCGTGATTCTGTATATCAGTGGATTTTAAGGTCAATTTTCTGCATTATTCCTTGCACACGTCCTGTCATCTTCCATCTCAAGAACTTTCAAGCAGAAAAAGTTCAATTTTTGTTTGGACAGTTGATCCTTTTGCATCTGTAGAATACTGCAAATGTATCAGGGAAGTTGTACTTTTCTTGTGAAAGGTTAAACCATATGTCACAAAATTTCTTAAAGATTATCGGAATTTGCCGGATTGAGCAGATTGTTCACCAGAGCTGCGAGGTAAATCCATTGTATCTGGATGCTCAGAATTCCAGAGTCCAGAGTGTTTGCTGGCAGCTTCACCGAGCTGCTATTTAGATACATGTATCAATTAGTAATTTTCCGACAAAATGCTAAAGCACTACAGTAAGTTTAAACGTTATTCCAGGCAGGGAGCCGACCCAACGCAGTCACAATAAAGCACAAACAGCGCTATCTTTTGCTTTGTATATCTGAATCATCAATGGTCATTTTGTAAAGTTGGACAAATAAAAAAAAGGGATATTGAAAAAGGCCTCAATGTATCGTTCATCATCCAAAAGTAAAATCTAGCTGTGGGACTGAGCCAAATAAACTATTGAGTGACTGGACAACATTAATTTTACAGGATCGCCACTGTGCGGATATAATTCTCTTTACGTGGGACATTTAATCTGGCAACTAACACATATCAATCTCATTCGCAGAGCGAAGCAGTTGAAGCCGTTTACATATTGCTGAACAGGTGTTTTTATTGGAATTTCGTTTCATGCTCATTTCACCTCTGAAAAACAACTTTTTCTGGAACTTGCGAACAATTCTTTGTTTTATTTCTTCTGCGTTCTGCCTTTTAACCTGAAATGTTCTTAGCAAATTTGGTGCGGACTTCATTTATGTTACAATGTACGGTTGTTTCTTAACTTTAGCGTTGTCCAATATGTCATTTTATTGACGGGAAAGATCACAAAGATAACGCAATGTTCTCTTGATAACGACAATATTCCGACTTTTGATATGTTCTTACATGTCTTACAAGTTTTGTTAATACATACTTAAATACGTACACCTATTGGTGCTAACATCTTTTATGAACGGTACTCTTTGAGGGCTACAGTATTTACATTTAAATTTTAAATTTGTATGAAACTTGTTGCAGCCAAAACTTTTAAAACGCTCAAAATGTCAATCATGGCCCCTTGGCAAATGATGTTATTAAAGATTCTCTCACAAAAAAAAAGAAAAAGAAGTACATGCAGCTCTGAATTTGTGAACATGATGATTACATGTCATAACTGGGATAAGCGAGTTATATAAGAGAAGCCCGAGGGACAGTAATCCATCGTGTGTTTAAGCTGCAATTTGTTCTGGTCACTAGTTCCACAGGGACGGGACAATGGACGTGTGCCGAATAGAGATCACATGTGGTCTAGGGGGTGGTTCAAATAACGATTAACGAATCGATTTAGATTTAGTATTCGATTTAGATTTAATTCTTGAAATGCACTAGCTGGGGTGGGTGATTCTGGTAACGACTAGGGCCCCCAACCGATGGATACTTCCTCAGCCGCTTAGCCATTCCGTTTTTAGCTGGCTAATTGGCTTAGCCACAAGTTACAACTTAAAAAATACTTTACCACCAGACAATGATGATAACAATTATGATGATATGGAGCTGTCCATCATGATTCAATAAAACATTTTAACATTTGTGCCAAATAAGCCAAAAAATTTTTTCATCATTTTAAGTTACAATAAATATTGGTACAATGATAAAATCCCTGTAAGTTTCCGATTTTTATGTTTGGGGTATGGCAGCAAATGTGTAATATTTCTATAACACAAATGTTATGGCTAATGGCTAAAGGAAAATCTTAGCCAGCTAGCCAGCCACTAGACTTTAGCCGGCTAATCGGCTTAACCGTTAGCCGGTTGGGGGTCCTAATAACGACTAATGATTTGATCTATTAACCAACTGGATTGGAGGTTTTTACAAAAATCTTTCGAAAGGATAGATGATCAGACGTTTGCACCGTAATTATTGGACACGTTCAGAGCTGTAAAAGTAGCCACTTCGATCAAAATTGTTCGTATAGACAGTAGCAGGTAATTGATTTACCAAGGCAAGTGAGGACATACGACAGATGTACTGCAATTGTTGGAAAAATCTTTCCCCAGGCTAAAACACTATCTGAGTGTCATTACTACTCAATTCGACCCCGAATTCTGCGACCACCTTTATTTTACGACCAATATAATTTAGCACAAAGATCAAATTTATACTATATTTACTCTGTATTCTACGACCACCTGTCATTAGCGTCCAAAATATTGTGGCAGAAGAGGTGGTCGTCGATGACAGGTTTCACTGTACCTGACGTACGGTCGAAGTTCTCTTAAATCATTTTTTTTTGCTAATGAGCAATTAGGATGGGGGAAAGATCCCCCGTATAAATCCCAGAGCCAAAAGGAACATGTGTCTTCAGTGTCTCTTCCGTTCCGACCTTGTACCACATGCAGCTTCTGCAGCTATCCGGTGTATCTGTTCTAGATGGAGCTCTACACGTCTCTACTGTAATGGCCGTTAATTGTAGGACCTTCTCGTTTCTACAGCGTAGATGCAACCAAGCTGATAGATGTTAAATGGATGTCCCTTAGACTGTTAGCTATGTGTCCGTGTAAATCCCTGCAAAGTGTCTGGGACATGTCCTTATCCCCATCCCCGGTCCCTAGGTCTCTATCCCCCTCCCACCTAGAGTCTTGTCAGCTGCGGCCACACAGTGTGAAAACCTATAAAAGAACTTGGCAAAACATGGCTAAGGCTGCTTTTGGTGAACCTGTGGCAAACGTATTTTTTATCCGATTCATTTGGTAATTCAGGCCATAAAATATGGTTAACTAAAACCACTTTTAGTGAAAATACTAGCGTGTGTTAGAATGGAATTGATTTCAGTTCCATAATACAATGATTCTGACGATTAATATTGGGACAGTTCCATTGTTTTTGTGGCTAATCCCGTATGTTGTCTCATTGCAACTAAGAGCTGTGTCAAACAGTCTTGTTCCGTGGGAAATTTACTGCATTAGTGACGTACACATTTAAGGAAATTACATTTAAATACATTAAAATGAACTGAAAGTAAAGTCATAATGTAGTTTAAAACATCTGCTTTCAGTAGGTTATATGATAACTTATATCAAATTAATTTGATAAGAGATAGGCAGTTGAACAGATGTTATCCTGGTGCCATGGCATTCACTGACTCAAGTCTCCTACAATTTTCAACAAATTTTCAGCAACAAGATTAGACAATAGTGAAGCGTATTTATTGAAGACGACACCGTTCCAACTGTTACCTCGTCATGATGATCATTGCTAGTTCTGTTGAGTCAAGCGGGAACAATGGGTAGGGCAGCTTCTGTTGCATAATTTTCAATGAATATTCCTCCGTGCGTCTGGCTGCCCGCTCTTGGTCCTCTTGTACATGCAGATTCGGAGCTGTAGTCACAGCTTGGAGTATCCCCCAGGGCCGTGTCACGGAGTCAATAAGTACTGCTTATGACGCGACATTTACATCTTCGGACCCAATCTGTTATAGCCAGGCTGCATTCTTATCACCTTCTGTATGAATAATTGATCACCAGTACTCATGTATTCCTGTATTATTTTGGTTTCATTTTCTTTATTGGGGTACATATTTCGCAGTAACCATGTATTTAAATAAAGTGATGACCGTTCGATTACGACAATTTTATTAATTGATCACAGTGATGGAAAAACAGGGCAGTATCATTTTCACTTACGTACATCAACCTACATACATGTTCTTAATAGTGATGTATTATTGTCGAAATTGTAACAAGACATTTCAGTGACGTCCAAATCATTGACCCCTAAAGTAAACTTTCCGGTAAGACAGTTGTCTCTCACAAGGTAAAAGTAATAAAATAATGAAAATAATTAAAGGATTGGTGAAAGCCTCATATACTTACAGTAATAGTAACACACAGCAGCACCTGATGCAGCCTAAAATAAAATTGCACATGCATAAACATACGCACAAAACCACACGTGAATGTCTGCCCCCTTATGCAGATTCAAAGCACTATTACTAACCTGACTTACAGTCAGTAATATTTAAAATAATCAAAAGTGTGTATGTCGCAAGCAGTGCCAACATGAATTTGCAGTAATAAATACCGAATACACTTAGGTTTAGAGCACGAACCTGGACACTGAGAGGTATTGCATCAATTTCTTACTGAAAGTGAACAAAATGCAGGCGGTTGTTACAGCTTGTTTAGACTTTGAGTTAAATTGACATGAGCGGAGAGCAGATTATCCGGAGAGAGACGGCCAAGCTGGGGGGTCCGCCTGTTGCCATTAGAGAAACATGTCCTCAGGGATACATCGACGCAGTGATTGCTTCACTGTAGCACTTAACATGGCTTTCCCATTCTGCGGAATGGTGCTTTTTGGCCCCTGTATACTATCATATACAGGGGCCTCTGAATTCACGTTTGAGACTTTGAAATTGGTATGGCACCTTGCCAAGTGATTTCATACCACCACCCCCCCCCCCATCGGGTGAGGACGAGGTGTTGGGGATGAGGTATGTGCATATCATACGTGTGCGTGCGTGCGTGCATGTGGGGGATGAGGTATGGGGATGGACCCCCCCCCAGGTGAGGACGAGGTGTTGGGGATGAGGTATGGGCATATCATACGCATATGTGTGTGTGTGCATGCATGCATGAATTATGGGGATAAAGTATTGCAATGAGACATGATGACCCCCCTCCCCCCACCATCGGATGTCGGCTGAGATTAGAACTGACATGATGACCCCCCGCGTATACAGGGGCCTCTTAGAGACAATTGTCAGATTGCTCGTTGAAGCTGATTAAACGTGAAATCGGTTTATGTAGATTTTTTGGTGGCAACCTTAAACTTAAAATAGGCCTGTGTGGTATTTTGGTGGTGACCTCACAAATGAATTGTTTTGTGCCGGTACTTTTGGTGCAACGTTTAGTTTAGATTCTACAAGTGATTGAGTGTAAACTTTACTGAACTGTCAAGATTTGTTTTTGATAAAACATTGCAAATCTTTCTTGATTGATGACGGGGATTTTACTAAAATACATGTAAACAGGATTCTGGTAGCCGAAGTTCTGTATTCAAAGGGACAGTTCAGAGTGCATTGATGTCAGTGTGACATCTACATTGTAGCATCTTTAAATCGGATGATAAAATAAAGGGGTACTTCAGTTACATTACTTAAACATTGCATTTGGATTCATTAAAAGTAATGACCAGTTGGGTGCTTGGTGGGTTATTGGTTTATGTTTAAATGCACACTGTAACATTATTCTCAGAGTTTAACCCAAGCCTCGGTAGTCGGTCGTTCCCTGGCACTTTACTGGTTTGGCCGACACCTCTGATAAAGTTCAGGCAATTTTGACCATGGCTTTTTGATTACAATTTACGTTGAACTGTTGGGTTGAAGGACAATTTAAGTAACTGGCCGTCACGTTTTAGTGTGTGCCAAAATGACCGTCAGATGTCAATAGACTGACGCCTGTATTCTTGTAGCATGTACAGTTGGCGCCATATCAGCAAGTACAGTAGAACCTGTCTTGGGCGGCACTCAACTTTGTGACGACCAGAATGCTGTAAAAGGCAGGAATTCTGTTCAGGTGAAATAAACATGAATATCAAGGATTGATGTTAGGGTAAAACTGCCGTAAAAAAAGCAAAATGTCGCCCAAAACAGGTGTCACTCAAGACAAGTTTTACTGTACTACCATACCACTTTGTGTATACTGCTGTCATATTAAAATTGCAATAATGCACCGAATAAGACTACTATCTAAACCGTCACTATATGATCTCCCGCATGGTGCGACAGGATGCGGCTAATCGTTTTAACACTTGAGGCGCGTTAATATTTATTTTGTACAGACGGAAAGACAATCCGGCGGCTTAACGTTGTGGATTTATATTTGAAGGGGACATCATCTTCCGTGCGACAGAGGCTCATGTTCTCACGGGTCTCCACGGGTTTAGGGCTGCAGTGGTTAACAGGCTGCATCGCACTGGTTTTTTGTAGGTGTGCCGACATTCCAGTACAAAGCTAAAAATATTGCGTTTTAACGAAAGTCGAGCATTCACTCGCAAAGTGCATGGGATTGAGAAAGGGGAGAATCTCACCATTACTGCCCATGTCCACATTACCAGAAATGCAGACGAAGGTAAAAACGCGCAAATGAATTAAAAGCTCGTTCGCCCATTCTAGTACTTGGAATTGCCGAAAAGTACAACCATGTAACCAGGCATCAGGCTTGCGTGGAGGTATGTTTTACAGTTGCATGAAAATTTTAAGTGGCCTATCAACGCTGACTTAGCCGTGACATCTAGCACATTGTGAAAATTACAACCCGAATTCGGGCTGAAAAAAATGGTACATTTAATGAGAATTGAGGAAGGACAGCAACTTTATGTATTGGTCATTGGGGAATTAGGGAGAGTTTAGCCGATTTATTGTAACGTGACATTCGTCAAATGTCAAGTGACTGATAAGGTCAGATGGCAGCTTTCCCACTGATATCGAAGGAACCCATGCCCCAGGAACACTGTTACATAGATTTTCATACTGATGTAACCGTAAACGGGACATAGTTCTCTGAACAACGTCAATGCACTTGCAGAATGCTATTGTACATCCAGGTTCAGTTGCTTCAGTGCTGAATTGCTGTTTACTCGAACTTTACTCTTAATTAAGGATTGCGCATTCGAGCTGCATTTGACCTTCATGAAAGGGTACAATTTTTGCAAGCACTTGATTTCAGTTCATGAGTTTGGAACTAATCCATCACCATACATGTTGATGTAATACTGAGAATAGTGTATTTTCTTGGCTTTTCATTTGTAATGCCAAAAGGAAGCCATTTACATGAATGGAAAGATGTATGTGTACGTTTACATGTATTCATCTTATTCAGATGGTTATCTCAAGCGAAATGATGCTGAGGAGAAAAGAGTTGGAATGTAGTTTTGTATATTCAGCTTTCTTTTTTCACCTATGACACCTTCGCTACAGTGGAACGGTTTTTTGGACGATCACCATACTTCTCTTGGCCAAATGGCCGTGAATGGGCAAAAGAAGGAATTGATATACAGTGAAACCTCTCATTTACGACCACTGAGTTTTACCACCACCTGTCATTTGTGACCAGATATTACAGAATCAAGGTTGTAATTTCCATTTAAATGAACCTGTGTTTAAGACCGCCTGTTATTTATGACCACAGATTGGTTACAAAGGATGGTCGTAAATGACAGGTTTCACTACACATGTACCTTTTGAAAATTATGCCTGAATAGGCATCCCTTCTCCGATTCACACTGGCATTTGTTGAAACTGATTTCTCAAAGGAAACTAAAAATCTACTTCTTTGGAGCCTTAGTTTGGGTGTGATGGGGCAGGGGGTCCCATAAGGGACTGTGAGACATTGTACACTTAGACTTCTATTTTAAGAACAGCCTGTTCCTGAATCCAAAGTGTCCGTAAATGAAGAGTGTCCTTACGAATACACCCTTCAATTTCTGGTAGTTTTGTTCCGTTGCAAAGTCAATGTAAAGGATGTGTACATGTATTATTTTATTATGGAATAAGATGGCGATGGCTTGGGTTGGCCATCATGGGAAAAGTAGGTTCGTCCACCCAAAGGAAGGTCCACTGTACGTTATTGCTGCACCTTGCATTGACATTCACCGACTGTCACGGGATATTCTCAGCTACATGTACCTGGGCCTGATATATTGTGCATAATTCTATTACACATGTACATACAGTTCATTGCTTGTGACCGGATTTCCCTGGTGGTGCGTGCCCCGGACACTCCATATGTAATTGGCTGCTCAGTCCTGCCTGTTCGGGAAAGGCCAGAAATGTGAGAATTGTTCACATTTCTCCAATAGCAGATACGAGGTGACGATGATACGTGATCTGAACACATTACTGTAAGGCCAGACGTTTTGTTAGTTCACTGTCCAACCTCAGAATTGGACCAAAAAAGGAAAATTACATGAGGTTAAATAAAGTTACGACAAACTTTATGGCAGTGGCATTCCTATTTGTTCAGAAAATTCTGCACGAGTGTCCATGAGTGCAAGTAAACGTATTTTGTGACATTATCAGTTCATAGATGTCAGTATCAAGAAGAACAACCCCCACCCCCCAGCCTCACCCAAAAATAAAGTAACACTTGTTCATTCTCTTGTCTTAACAATATTAAAACTACATAAATGTCTCATGTACCGGTATGTGAACCATGAATAAAAAAACCATGGCCTAACCTCCTTTCACGAAAATGTGTACAATAGAAAGCAAAACAGAGAAAGCATTGGTGTCAGAGACCTGAACCCCCTCGAAGACGGTACTTAAAGAGTTGAAAAGGTGCCAGTTAGGTTAAGTTGCCTGCAAGGCTCATTACATACAGACTATCACTTAAGAAAAATATGTCACTGGTCAAGCTGGACTGGTAACTTGGGAAAGTCACTAGTCCGAACTAAAATGTACTAGTCTGGAGTAATCATTACAGAGTGTGTAGTGCTACAACCTAAATGAAGCCCTCACATGTTCTTAATTCTCTGGAATGTAATTTGCATCTTTTAGGAGGCACAATTAAATTCACCCCAAAAATTCACTGGTCAAGCAGGACTGGTACATTACAGTTTTCACTAGTCTGAGGGTCACTTCTACTAGTCAGTGACTAGCGGACTAGTGTTAAGTGATTGTCTGACATAATCAAACTTCACGTGTTGAAATATTTGTACACAGTAGAACCTGTCTTGAATGACACCTGTCTTGAACGACATCTTGTCTTTTTACGACACTTTTCATTGCATACAAAACTGTTAAAACTAGTTTAAATGACCCTGTCTTGGGCGACACCCTGCCTTTTACGACACTTGGAAGGGAAGTTTTCATGTCGCCCAAGACAAGTTCTGCTGTACATAATAATAGTGTTGGGAACTGTTTTGGTTTAAAAAGAATCAAGGAGACATTTTTGGGTGACGATCGAAAATGCAGCTGGCAGGACTATGCTGTTTTATCAAATTTAAGCTGCCTCCCATACAAACGTTACCATTTCAATTTCCAATTTCCGATGGAATCGGGCAATGTCAGCGACAAACTTTAGCAAATAAGAAAAGGCTTGAAAACTAGCACCTGCCAAATGTGATGTGATGTCCTGAGCAAAGGTTCAAAATAGGCCGTGAACCCGAAATGTAATTAGCTACATGGAAATCCATTCACAATTGACAACAAAGCCTTGAAAGGCTGGAAAATAAACCTTGCTACTCGTAACTTGCTAATACCATGCATGAAATGAGCAGCAGTAAGAGACAACCTGCTACAATCAAAATGTATGAACTGACCCGCGGAAATCAGTGGTATGTACCCAAGACGGTGCATTAAATTAATCTATTGTTTGATTCATTTTCAAGTAGGAATATTTCACAAAAGAGGTGAAATTACACCGTTTTCAAGCAATTTTAACATGCACGTTGATTTGGAGTATTTTTAAAGTGTGTCCCTTGAAAAGGGTCCCATGAATTTGGATTTAAAATAAAAGTCCTATGTTTAACACTGACACTGCATACAAGTCTGAATTTATTACCGGACTACACACGAAGGGTGAGAAGGGCAACTAAGCGAAAAACCGTTTACGATTATCGTAAGAATAGAATGATCATAATCATTACAATAGAGTGATCATGTAGTCACAGCAGGGTGATCACGCGGGTAATGGTTTAGGGGGCGTTAGGTTTGTCTGGGTGTGAGTTTACTAATTGGCTGACAAATTGCCAGGTTGACGTCTTTGAAATGTTGGAACACCAAGGAAATTAGCCTGTTTTGTGAGTTTAATAAATAGTTTTACTTTGGTCCCATATTTAGGCAAATCAACTTTTAATTTTGACGCAAAATAAATGCCTTTGGAAGTTAAACGTTAAAAATTAAAAATACCAAAGATGTTGGTGTTTCTTCGCTTTAACCAGCGTTTGCTTTACCGGAGAAGAAAATTAATTTTGCAGTGGGACGACTTCTGGTACTTGACTAGAAGATACATAATTTAGAAAGTGATACCTCAAGCCGTAAAATTTGATGTTTGTAGAGTCAGAGGTATAATGTTATTAGTCATAAGGTGAATTATTTGTTCGCTTTGCCTTTGCACAAGTAGATCCTCGAAAGAGATCGCAAAATTCTACAATTTGTACTTGTGCCAGGCAAATATTTGCTTAACTACATACTAAGGATCACTGTCATAATTTAAGATACTTATTTAGAGTGGGGTGTCATTGCCCAGCGCTAAATACAACAGTGCAAGTTTTTGCTCTGTTGTGTCAATGATGCTTCATTTCTACACAAAAAGTGCCAATGGGACTTGTTATCCCGTGAATGGAAAATGTACCGTTTATTAGAGTGTCACCCATATCAGCGTATGGCCATGGCCAGCCTGAGTTGACTTAATTAAAGAGACACCGATTGCTTGCAAAGACAAAAGGAGAAATTCTGATCTTAATGATGTCTTTACTGACCTGTGTAGTTAATATACAGTTTATTAACCTTACAAAATTTTTATGAGGCATATTTACTTGACTGTGTGTGTTGCACATAAGAAAGAGAAAGTAGCTTAGTTATTTTATTTCACTGGAATAATAATGCGCCTCAGGTTGAAATCTCGAACGCAGGGTCACTTTTGTTATGTGCATGTTATTTTTAGGAATGAATAAGTGCACAAATAAATGTCTCTACCAACACACATACGGGTGTACCAAGAGATGCTAACATTTGCCCTATTGCTTTTTGAATGTTGATCAAACTAATCTGGTCGGGTATGCAGTTGATACAGGTTAGGCCAGGCTCTTTTTATTTTTTGGATTACGTGGCCTCGTCGAACATTGAAGAGATTTCTTTTTCGTTCGTTTCCTTTTTACCCAGAATGTAACCAGAGAGTATCTTGATACTCGCTGATGTAACTATGTAAATGTTGTCGATTTTCAGTTTTGTTTTCTTCCGAATGCTGCTCTTACATTGTTCTGTCAATGCAATGCAATCAAAATACAACGAAAACAAACCAAAAAAAAGTAAAATAAAAGAAAAGTTTGGTCCATCCAAAAAAAAGGTGCCTGACCTTATTCAATCCATTGTTTGGACATAAGACTATGAAGTACTGCCTTCCCTATTAGCTTAATGCAATGCACAGTGGTGCAACGCGATACGTGAATAGGAAAGTTTATTGGAGAAACCAATGAATGTTAATTAGAAGAACCTTTTTCGAATGAATACACGTATTTATGAATCGGCAGACAGTACAAGCAAAGTATGTGTGTACTACATTGCATACGTGTATTTTTTTAACCTTATCGTGTGTGAATTTTGAAGTTACAATGAATTGGGAGACGAAATCAATTTCCAAATCCAGATTTCAAAGGCGCAAATTTGCAAGGCGCTGCTTCCAAGGGCCCAATTTACGAAGATGCTTTGTAATTTTAAACGAATGCAATATGATTTCCTGTATCACTGGTCCTAGGCAATTGAATGGTATTCCTGTCTTGCGCTGCTAGAGGAAAGAATTTTTCACGTTTTTTGGGTGGTTGAATGGATCATGTGAAAATGTATTTCTTCTCCGTGGGGATATTATTTATTCACCCTGCGCGAATGATTGACCGATATTCCAATTTTCTTGCTGCAAATCGATACGACGTGAAGGTACGGGGTACAGAAGCTAGACCAAGTCCTAGGCCCATCCATTCAGACACTATCTCAACATTACATCTTCTCATCCATTGGCTGGGCAGTGGCAGTATAGGGCCGCAGAATGAGTTTAGGTGCTCAGAATTTAACCTGAAATCATGACTTATTTGGTCTGCGAGAGAAGAGATATTTTTGCTTGCAGTTTGTGGATATAAATTTAACGTCAGTGTTACAGAATGAAAGTAATTCCTTTTCCGCTGAACAATAAAGTTTGATTCCCATTCGAATTTACATGGAAGTCAGGTGGCTTTTTCGAAGCCAGGAAATAAAATGTAATGAATTAGATCACGCTAGAGGAAGATGTAAAGTTAAACTCTTTAGAAAACTAATTAGAATGAATAGAAATGAACTTTTGGGCTTTCTTAGGCTAAGAAGACCAATGCATTTGGATTTGAATGCTTAGATTTTACTTGCACATTTTAAGTCGCAGTTAGCCAAAAGCAGCAAAGGAAAGAATTCACGTACCAGTGAGATAAACGTGTATTTTAAATGGTAATAAAACAAATAATTTACCAATGGACACTCCATGTAAATAACATTTCTATTACTTCTTGTTTTTATTGTTGGTGAAATTTCCCATTACTTTCGGTTTCAAATACAGAGGAGAAAAAAGTAATTCAACAAATTAAAAGTAGGCTTTGTTTTGCCAATGTAGCTGTTCAGTGTATTGTTGCCTGTGACAGGATTTAAACAATTAGTAGTTCCTAAAATAAGACAATCGAAGAAGGCTTTGTGCGTCGAAGTAAATGCCTTGGATTAGGAAGGAGAATTAACATTGTGTTTGGATGGATTTTTTGTATGGAAGCAAAATAAAAACTATTGATGGGAGTTCTATTTTCGTTAGGTTAGTAAAGGCCTCCATTGTTGCCAGCTGCGTGTACAATAAGATCTAAAGCTTGATGAAATCCAGTATTACCCGAAGGAATCGTAACCCAAATCCATCCGGACTTACCCGAACCAATCTGGATTTGTATGGAACGTTCCACGGGAGACTAATATTCGGTGCACAGTTGTGTTACACAATAAGAACTGTGAGAGTAAAAGCTTCTATTGTGCCCTTCATATATGGTGATTACTCAAGAGAACTGTACTCCGTATTTGGCGTGGCCTCACATTGCACTGTTGTATAAATAACGTGGCCATATGTCCGTACGGTTTCTGAATGGAATCAAGTTCAGGACAATGTTCTACGTTTGTACTCTATGGTTTACCAGTCCGTAGGGTCACTTCGTGTTGGTTTTCCCCTTTACTGAGAGTGCTGGGCAGAATTTTAGTCACAGTTACTTGGGCAGAGGTATTTTCCTATATGTTGGTATGTCTCTGTACGTACACGTGGGGGGAGGGGTACGTTTATGTTCGTTAATTACGTGGAAAGAATCAACATTTTACTTTTTGAAGACAAGTTACATCCATATTATGTCAATTGACTCTATGAAAACTAACATGATGCCACATTTTAAACCATAATGTACGGTACAGTACATACTGCAAAAGCGAATCTCGGATTTGTTCTTGGGAAAGAGTCAAATTGTCGCACATGGGAAAATCTTCGCTTCGGATGTATGGAATGATAAGATAATGGAGAAATTGCAAAAGGCAAGAACATTAGTTAGTAGTCCTTAATACCTCCAAGGTTAGAGGTTGAAGACTGAAAGACGTAGTTGAAAGATTCAAGTAAAATGGGAGTTTACTCATAATATATTAATTTAATTTTATCAGTTTAGTTCGTGATATTGTCTTTTTAATGCACCGCTGAAAAATATGAGGACATAAAATATCACTTTCAGTTGTATATACCGTAAATGCCCAATTCATGGCACATGCGCGATCCACTTATTTTCAGGTGTGCGTCTCATTTAAAAAATGGCCAGAACCATTTTTTGACAAGGCAAACTTATTGTCCTTCTAACTTTTATCAACACTAAATAGGTTGGAAGAGCTATATTTATGCT
>JBCAUI010122319.1:0-18505 GCA_038406195.1 Haplosyllis anthogorgicola
TTAGCATTGAACAGCTTAAATCTGTAAGAATATAAATTTGTATTCAAGTTAAATGGTTGGGAAGTGTACCAACATCTCTCATACTGGAGTACATGGTTAATATGATACGGGTTGTGTCAATCTGCATAAATATAAATAGAAATAGCAGTTCACAAAGAGAGATGACATATTCTCAATGTTAGGTGTTGAAAAGTTTAAGTAAAAAGTGTTTTTAAGTAAAAATAATGAGTTTTAGGCATGACACACACATTCCTGCAGTGGGGTCTGATGGGAATAAGTGTGGAGAATAAAGGAAATGGTTACCCACATTGTAATACTCGTCCTCTAAAATAATAAGTGATTTTGTATGATAGTGGTCGCACAAGGATGACAGCGTGAGCTCACACCTTAGTTCTGTATGAAAAATAGAAATATAAAACGTTAATGAAACTTGGTGAAAAGTTGCACTACTATGTGTACCTTGTACCTGTAGAATAATCAAGCACTGGCTTAAAAGTAAATGCATTTACAGTGTAGTGCTGTCAGAGGGTCGCTTAAAATGCGATACGAAAACCTCTGAACACAAACAGTTTGATAAAATCTGGCTTTCTTTTCAATGAGAAAGTCCAACAATAAATTTTGCACAAAGGTCCATTGCTTTGGTCTTCTTTAACTGAGCTTAAGTTTTAATTTAGAATAAATTTTGCTAGCTTGAGACCTCAACTGGTTCACATTCAGCTATGAGAGAAAATGCCAGTTTTATCATTTTAATTTTGGTTTTACTTTTGAGACAGCACACTTTGACACACGACCATGTCTGGGTGAACTGTTAAGAAGGAGAAAGAGTTAAAGATTGGATATCTCCACTAGAGAATACCCAAAGAAATTGGTATATATATATATTTTTTTTTTGCGGCCTGGGGTAACAACTTTATTTGAATAAAATGCTGCTTGAAGAAACTACTTTATATGTAGAGATTAACACTTGATAGCTATCCTGCTTTACTTTAACTTATGATACTAACTACAGGTCCTGTTTTTGGGACTTGGATTACTTTTAAAGTTTGGGAATAGGACGAACAATTGCCTTAAATTTAAACAGCCCCACACTTGTCAGTCACTTATTGAAGAATCTCTTCCTTGACTTCATGATGTTTCTTCTCCCAGCTATGGGCTTCCTTTTATATCTGTCTTCCACTTCGGCATCTTGGTCAGGTGCATCTATAGAGTCTTCATCCTGTGTTTTATCATCTCCTGGATCTTCACCCTCTTCATCAGTATCATCATCATCTTGTGTTTGTTTCCCCTTTTGCTTCTTGGAGTCCGGAGCTTTCATGATGAATTTCTTCCCTTTTGCTGTTGACTTTCGCTTGAGGCTCCGTCTAGTTTTCACCATCACTGTTTCCTCACCTTCCTCTTCTTCCAGAGTATCTTGTGACTGGGTCTCTGGGTCATCTTTAACATATTCTCCTATTATGTCACCAGGTTGACTTTGTACTGTGGATGTGGAGGGCTCATCCACTCGTTCAGCTACCAGTGTGGTTTCTGTCGCTGACTTCTCTTGTTGTGTGGATCATTCATGAACTGCTTGATGTCCTTTATATCTCCTTCTGGAGATGCAAGTGGCCAGAGCTTCAGGCTTTACACTAAAGAGTGTTGCCATGGCCTGTTGGTTGTGTAGCCACAGTAGAAACACTTCTCCTGATGCAGAAATATGCGGTCGCAGCCAGCAAGTGTGTTGGCATGTGTTGTGGCTTTTTAGCCATACCAGCCTTCTTGGGTCTCAGCAAAATCTGGTTTTGTATCTTCTCATCTTGTGCGACATCAGCTGTAGTGTCACATCCTGTGGTGCTTTGCTCTCCCTGCTGTACAAGTTGCATGGGTATGTTCACGGTGCCCAGGGGTATGGTAACATATCTGATTAAGGCCATAAGTTGAGCTGGCGGGAGGTCCTTGGTGAGTTTTGTGACTTTTCCTGTCACTGCCACAAATGAGCTATGTGCTTGGGAGAGGTGATCGCACATTTCCTCTATGTCAGTGCATACACTGCCTGACAATCATATGCCCAACTGTTTCTTGAAGTCTTCTTTCGTGGGGCAGTCGGGTGTACCTATGACAATGGCTGGTGGTGAGATGTCTGAATCTTGGATGATAGTGTATGTTTTGTCTTGCACTGAAGACACGATGTCCTTTACCTTTGTGCCCTTTATTTGATTAGTAATTGTGCTGCATGCCTTCAGTACTCATTTCATAAGCGTCCTCCTTCGAGTCTTTGATGTTCTGTACAAAATCTTCTACAGCACTGTCCAGCTTGTCTCTATGCCATTGAGACTGGTGAGGGTCAATTTCTCATTCATCTGCTTTTGACAGGCTTCCCTTTGCCATCTTGTAACTTCTTACTTCTCTTCAGTATGTAAGGGAACTATCTTACACACTCACGAGGAATGAGAATTTCTCCCCGCCTTTTATACCTTTTGGATCAGCTTGTAGCAACTAGGTCATGTCCAGGGTTGGATTTCTGTTGTTCAAATTGTCCATACTAGAGGGTTAATAATGCATTTTATCCAGCTTTGATAATTACTATTAGCAGCTGCAACAAAACTTAGAAAATATTTGTTATATGTTAAACTTTTCTGGTTAAACTTGCTCTTCGGTGAGTTCACAGAATATTCTTCTTGATCTAACCTTAACTGGTGAGAATAATCGTAAAAATTGCTGTATTTGGCGATTTTATCGAAGACTATTAACATTCTCCCGTAAAAGTTCCTTGTCTCCCTAAAATAATTGTTCCTGAAATGTTTTAGGACAGGCCATCCTAGATTTTCCATGCTGGCTCTGTGTGGCTGCATTTGATTGGTGGATGCCCAAAATACAAGCCGCACATTGGTTGCTTCTGAAAAGGGAGTTGCAAGCCACAAATTATAGAACAGTGATATTGATTGGCTACCGCTTTTGAAGCTGCTTGAGAGCTGTGTTGGGGGTGATGCAGGATGCCGAATTTGTTCTTTGATGTTACCAACACCTGCAAAATAGATAGACCTCATGAGAAGTGAAAGTCTTAAGTGTTACAATTAATTGTGTTCTATACGATAGAGTATTTGAGCTACAAACTAATGAATTATATCATTCAATAGCATTTTTACCATAGATTTGTGTGGTATAATTTTCCTGAAGCTGTGGCACATTTGAAAATGCCAAATTTGGTGTCTTAAAGTTGCTGCAATTGAAAAAATTAAAGTGTATTAGTGTTCTACACATTGTAGAGAATAAGAATATAAAGGAATTTTTTCCTTAAACCCCTTCCTTCCTTGGGAAAAGTGCGAAAGAAGGTACGCAATAAGCACTTGACATGAACGTAGATATGGTTGTCCAGCTATGTTGAGCAGTGTGCATGGATCATGCTCTATCTGCATGCTTTCTGAAAGATAATCATGGTAATTTTAAGATTAGATGTATTAATTTTCGTAAATATACGAATTGGTGGCTTGTTGAGCCAAATATTTGCATTTGTAAAAATGAGACTATGGTGTCATCAATTTTGACAAGTAATCACTGGATTCTCATGTACTGGTAGACCTTTGGACAGAATTATCAAATTTTATAAAAAGTCACCATATTCATGCATTGATGCACTGACTTTGGTGTACACAATGGTAATTACCCTATTGGTTGGTTGTGTTGTACTGAAAGGGGAGAATTTAGTGAATTTTTGCTAAATTCGTGCAAGAGATGACAAACCTTGTCATCTAGCACTGATTTACTGTATTGGTTGTCCTGCACTGGGATTTTGGGGCGATTACAGCAAATTTTCACAAAATTTGTATCGCTACGTCGAATGTAGCAAATTTTCTAAATTCCTACTGCTTTGCACATGTTTGGTAAAAAGTACCATGGTTGTAGGTGACTCTCTGGTCTCTTGGTAGAATCTGACAAATTTTCTACTTTTTCCCCTTGTGTTCCTACAATAGAAATTTGAGGCATTATATTTATCACTATCTGTGTGTTTCCTTCTGGAATGTGTTGCTTGAGTGATGTTTCCTCAACTATGTGTAGTGGGGCTTGTGCACTGGTCTCTGTAGAAGCTGGGGTAGGTGCAGGTTCCTGTCTCAGTCCATCTTGCACTTTAGGAATTGTTTCCTCTATAGTTTTACTTTCTGTTTCTTCTGGAATGTATTCAGTGTATGTTTCTCTGATTTCAGTCTTTGTTTTTACTGAGATTGGCATACTAGTGTCTTCTTCAACTGTTAGTTCATTGATTTGGGCTTCTTGTTGCATTTGCTGTCTTTTTTCCCATTCAGTGTACTCGTTGACCCTTTTGTAGCCTGGATTTATATCAGTGGGTAGTTCCCATCCTAAATCTTTGACTAATGCTGGGTTTATGTTCATTGTTGTGGCTCTATCAAAACTTTTGAAGTCAGGTATCTGTTCCACTAGTGTGTCGACCTTGTTTGCCTTTTTCACGAGGGTTATGTGGACTTGTTGGATATGTTGCCTTTTGAGTCTTTCACCCTGACTTGGTTTGCTCCTAAGAATTCTAATATCCTGTAGTCTCCTTTGTATTTATCATTGAAGGCTTTGGCCATATGATTCTTGACAAGTACATAATCTCCTACTTCCACATGCCTATCCTTCTACTCGGGTTTGTTATTGTCTCTACATGTTCTGGCAAACTATAACTGAGTAAATGATAGTATAGTTGCTGAAGTAGTTTGAGATCATGTATACCTTTTAATATACCAACATACCTCTGGTTACCATCTCCAAATATCTTGTTCAGTGGCATGAGTGGGTCTCTTCTGAACATAAGAAAGAATGGAGAGTCTGATGAGTGTTGATTTGGGAAAAAGTTGTAGGCTGCAGTTGCTAGTTCTGCTACTTCATCCCATTCTGTTGTCCTGTTGACATGTTTCGCTATGCAGGATTTAAGGAATTTGTGAAATCCCTCTATTCTTCCATTTGACTGTGGTCTGTATGGCTGGGTGTAGATTTTGTACTCTGTGCCAATAATTTCTGCTACCTTTTTGAACAGTTTGTTATTAAATTCGGTACCATTGTCAGATAGTACTTTTCTACTGGCTCTAAATTTGCTGTACATATGGGTGTTGTAAGCATGGAACACATTGTCTGCACTTTTTGATGAAATAGGGATACAGAACGTGTACCCTGAGAACATGTCTACAACAGTTAGTGCATACCTGTTTCCTCTGGATGTCTGAGTGAATTCTCCTATGAGATCCATTTAAATGAATTACATGGGTCTAGCTTGAGGTTGAAAGTGCTGTGTAATGAACTTTACTCATGCTGTGTTCTGTTTTTCACATACTGTACATTCTCTGTAGTGCCTTAATATGTCTTTCTTCATTCCCTTCCAGCAGTAAAGGCATCTAATTGCTGCAAGTGTGTGCTGAAAACCATTGTGGCCAGACTTATTGTGTGCAATAATAGGAATGGGGTCCACTAGGCTGCATGGGATGACTGTGGTGTTGAACTGTTGTCCGTTTTCGAAGAGGATCCTTTTGAGAATACCATCTTCTATGTAATAAATTTTATTGTCCAGCTTGTTGGTGACAAGCCTCGCACACAGATCCATACCCCTGGGGTCCCCTTTCTGGTACTCACACACTTGTGCTGCTGTCATGGGAATTTTAACCTGATTGTACACTATTTGTCCTTTAGGATCAGGTTTTATTACAACTCATTCACAGATAACCTTGTTGATTTCTACAACTTCAGCTGGGGGTAGTTCTTCAAATGTGAAGTAACCAAATTCATGACCTTCTGGTTCACTTTTCAGCTTGATTTTGGGATCAATTTATAACAGTCTGCTGAGGGTATCTGCTAGCATATTGGCCTTACCATCTGTATGTAGAAAGTATTTTAACAACAGCCCAGTTGTTGACTTTAGCATTGAGAGTGTTCTTTTTGAGAAACTTCTTCAATGGTAGGTGGTCACTCTGTAGCAAGATGTCTGCTTCTGCAAGGTAGAAGTGGAGTCTTTTGATGGACAGATAGGTAGCATATGCTTCTTTTGTAAGTGTTGCCCATCCTACTTGACTTCCTCTAAACAATCTACTGATGTATGCTACTGGGTGATCCAGAGTAACTTCTTGTCCCTCCACTATTGAAGTGTGGGTTTGCATGAGCACACCTGCCCATCCATATTTGCTGGCATCTGTACACAGTGTATAATCCTCATTTGGGTCTGGATAATGTAGTATGGGGTGTTCACATAACTTTTCTTTGAGCAGTTGAAATGATTCATTGCATTCCTTGGTCCACTTGAACTCTGTGTCCTTTTGGGTCAGTTTGGTCAATGGCCTGGAGATGCATGAGAATCTGGGGATGAATTTCCTGTAGTACCTGGCAAGTCCCAGAAATTGTTTGATTTCTTTTGGGTTCTTCAGGGCTGGCATCTGGCGAATACTCTCCAATTTCTCCAGGAGTGGTTTGATACCAGTGGGTGACAGGATGTGTCCTAGGTATTGTATGTGTTTCTTGAAGAAATCACATTTAGAATGCTTCAACTTCAGACCTGCCTCCATGAGGACTTTGAAGATTTTCTCGATGTGCTCAAGATGCTCTTCTTCGGTCCTGCTGAAAATGATGATGTCATCTAGGTATCCCAAAGTCAAACCCTCTTAAGACCAAAAGGAACATACTTGAATTCCCATTTTCCTTGTGGAACCATGAAGGCTGTTTTTGCTTGTGATTCCTTGTCCAGTTTTATGTGATAGTAGCCACTTCTCAAATCCAATGTAGTGAAGTACTTGGCTCCTTTTAGTCTGGCATAGATTTCATCTGGCATAGATAGACACCCTTTGGCATTGCTGTTTGCTTTCTTGACTTCTGGCTGTAGAGAGTTCAGCCGGCAGAAGTCTACACACAGTCTTCTCCTTGGAGGTTCATCTGGGGCTGATTTCTTGGGTACGATGACTACAGGGCTGGCCCATGGTGAAACACTTCTGGTTATAATGCCTGCATGTTCAAGTGTCTCTATTTCATTTTGCAGCCAGTCATAGTGTTTCAACAGTAGTGTGACAGTTTCTGGCATATTGGTGGACTGTCTCCCATGTCAATTTTCATGGTGATTATATCAGTCTGACCAATATCTTCATTGTTCTTTGAGAAAGCTTTTGGGTACTGGTTGCAAAGTTCTTCCAGTTTCTTCTTAGCTTCTGCAGATACAGGCTGGTCCTGTAGGTTCACTTTCCTCTGGTTTGTGATGTCTCCAGGGACATGAGGAAATCTGAGTTAACCGATAGTGGGTTTTTGAAACCTCCCTTTGGTATCCAGTTTCTGCACTATAATTCATCCTCCTTTTCTGTGAAGGTTTCTATTTTGTTGACCTGTACTTCTTTCACAGTTTCTTTGGCAAATGTGACTACCTTGTCCTGTGATAAGTAGATCTGGTTGGATGAACTGAAGTTAATTAAGAAAAATGGTATGGTACCTGGTTTCTTCTCTTCATTGTTCCTTAGTGTGATTGGGGCACACCATAGATTTGGATTTTCCTCAAGAATCACGTAATTTGGGACTGTCTTTATGAAATCTTTCACTTCTCCATCCACCTCAACTTCTGCAATAGCTACATTTCATGGTGGTATGGTGATGCATCTCTTGAGAGTGAGAGATTGTCCTTTGGGTGATTCTCTGAGTTTTAGAATACATTTATTGTCCGTGGTCAATTTCTTTGTCCCTCTCCCAGTCCATGAGATTCCAATATAGTTGTCTATTGTGAAATCTCTTCCCAATATGATCTCTCTACACTGTTGTTGAGTAACCAAAAATTGCTGTTTGAAGGAATGTTCATTTATTTTGAAGTTCATTATGGTTATGCCCAGGGTATGCATGTTGTATCCCAGGGCTGTGGTGATGTTAGGTACTGAGATTCCTGGTAGATATTGTAAGCCTAAAGAGTTGAAGATGTCTTCACTCATGCAGCTTTTTCCTGCTCCTGTGTCTAATAATGTGAAAATGCTTCTATTGCCAATTTTTAATGGGAATACTGTGCCTATTTTTAAAACTTCCAGGTCATCTGGTATTGTGACTTCTTCTATAAAGTGTGAGGTTTTGTCGACATCAGTGTAGTAAGATTTAGGCTTGTACATGGTTTGTAGTCAATCCAGACTTTGCCTTTCAACCTCCTCCTGGTTATGATGCTGTTTGAGGATACTGTCTCCTTCTGCACAGATTTCTTCTATGCTGAAACCCAACATTTGAGCTACCTCATTCAGTTCCTGTATTGATACAACATCTTGGGTCTTTTGCTGTGTTTGGCTCTGAGTTACTGGTCCTCCCTGTTGGCTGGGTTGATTTCCAGTGTTTCAAGCTGTGTTCTGACTGGCTGCTGCTTCTTTTGCTCCCTTGGCCTTGGTCACATTTCTGATTGTCATTCAGGAGATTTGGGTTGGCATTGACAGATGCAGAGAAGTCTATGTTTAGGGTTCCAACCTCATTGCCTTGATACCTTGTGTTGTTGTGGTACCAGCCTTGGTTGTTGTAATTATTGTATCCTCCTCTGCCTCCGTTGTTTTAGTTACCTCTGTTGTTGCTATTGTCGTAAACATTACCCTTGTTGTAGTTGTTATATTGGTCACAGTTGCCATTATTATGGTAGTTACCACAGTTGTTGCCTTGGTTGCCATTGTTGTGGTAGCCACCTCTGGAGTTTCCATGGTTGTTGCAGTAGTGCTGTCCAGATTGAGCATTTGTTTCATTGATCTCAACACCTTCTTCCTCATAATTAAGTTCCAATACTTGAGCATTGCTAGCATCTTCTATGGATAAATTGGAATCAGATTCCACTTGTAAAGCTTTCTTGAACACTTCTCTCAATGTCCATACTTTTGTTTCTGATTTGTTCATGGCTCACATGACTCTCTTACAGACGTGGTGATTTAGGGACATGATGTACCCTACTATTGTGGGGTTCTGTGTCTGCTGATGTTCTGTGAGTCCAGTTGCTTTCTTGTGGATCCTAGCATAGTTGATGTTGTAGTGTATCAACTTTTCTCCTGGCTGTTGCTGTAGCTTGTAAAGGCATTTTGAGTCATATATGTGTTGGAATGTCTGAGAATTCCTTAAGAAGTTCAGTGGCTAGAGCTTCTGCTGTTAGATCTTGTCTGAGTTGCCTGAGAAAACCTTAGATGGTTGGTCCTGCTTTGTTGTGAACTTCCTTTGTGAATGATTGTCCACTCTGCTCACAAGCTGTCTTCAATCTGTCCACCCAGTCATCACGTTTGGTTTCATCTTCTCCATCATACACTGGAATGGATGTGAAGATGTTGTCATAACCTCTGCTATCCATAGCTCTGGCTAAATTGTTTACAGCATCCTGGTAACCTGTCATACTGGTTGCTGTTGAATTTGCTGCATCCAATTGCCTTCTAAGGATTTCATTGTTGGACTGGTGGATGCTGTTAATCAGTGTTACCATGGTTTGGACTGACTCTCTGGCTCAAACTGGTGATGAGATGAATCCTAGAGGTGGATTTGTAAACCTCTGTACTTGTGGTGGTTGTGTGAAACCAGGGTGAGATGTGGATTGGTAGTTATTAGGTTGTTGCTGGTAACCTTGATAAGCTGGCAATTGGGCTTGAAAGTTCCCAATTGACTGGTTTTGATTGTACATAGGCTGATGATATGGCTGTTGGATTTGTACAGTTGGTGGAACATAGCCTTGGTTTGGGGCTGGTGACTCATAACCCTGGTTATTGTTTGGTGATGAGTAACTGGCAGGTTGAGCTTGGTTGTGCCTTTGTTGGTAAGTTGTATGGCCATTCACTGTAGCTGGTTGCAGAGCTGAACCTTGAGTTGCTTCCTGATGCCATGTGTGTCTGCACAAGTTTCCTGAGTATTCACCAGAGGCATAGCCTTGTGCAGGTTGTTCTGCATGTATGCCTGAATTTTGGGAATTTTTGCCATTTTCCCTGGGGTTACTGTTGTATGCACCAGAGTTGCATACCCTGCCAGTGGAATCAGTCAAGTTTTTGCTGAATTCTCCATTTTGTCGGCTGGTTTGCCTTCTTCCATTCTTGTTCTGTGGCAGGTTCTCTGCCTTGGTGTAGCAAAAAGCTTCTATGTGACTTTTCCTGTGGCACCAATTACAGAATACTTGGTTTCAGCACCTCTTCATGTGCCCTTCTTGTCCACACTTGTTACATATTTGTTCTCTGAGGATATTCTCGTCTTGAGTGATGCTGTTCTGCCTGTATTGTAAACCCATCTGTTGCATCTGGTCAGGCTGGAAATTTGTTTCCCTAGGGGTCTTGGCTGGTGTTGTACTTCTAGATCTGGCACGGTCATTCAAGTGATTAATGCTGTTCTTTTGCCATTTCAAGGGTGTTGGCTTGCACCCTATCCTTAAGTGTTTGTAGAACCATCAAGTTGTTCACACTTTGGTCACTTGGGAGCTGGTTATTGTCTTTAGTCTTTGTGTCAATATCTGCTACTGTGGCAGGAGTCTGTTTACTGACACATCTACTGCCTATTTTCTGTAGAATGTGGTACTTCACAGCCTATTCATCTGCGGATGTCAGCTGCATTGTGCCTGAGGGTGAGTTGTTTACTCTTGCCTGATTTGTCAGCTTGAGTGCTGATGCCACTGCTAGAGTAAATCTGGGATGTTTGCTCAACTGCTGCACATGGTGAACATTTGGCACCTTGGATGGCTTGAGCTCACTGTGTGTCTGGAACACTGGTCACTTGAGAAACTAGGCAGTTTCTCCATGGGTTGGGGATATTGGTTCCCGGTTGAGATACCTTTCCTCACCAGTAGCCTGGTTTCTGTCTGGTCTAGAGCTGATCTGCTTATCTCAGCACACAAATTTGTCAAATTTTCACCATTGTCAATGGACTTTGCAGTTAACTTGTGAATTATAGTAGAATTCAGCAAGTTTTCTCTGGAATCATCATTATCCATTGAAACTTTGGTAGATCTGGATGTATTTGAACATAAGTACCACTTGAGAGCAATTTTCATTTAATGCTACTCTCATTGACCTCTGTTTCAGTTGAGATTTTCTTTCCTCACTGAATCCTTGTATGGATTCTCCACCAAAATTTCTGACTAGTCCCTATTCCCTTTCAATACTGCAGTCTTAGGAACTCTTTGCTCTGGTACTTGTGTGTGCATGTGTACTGATGGGGTTGATGTATACTTCGCTTGGCTCTTACATGAATATGGATTACAAGGGTCTTACATCAGTAAGGATGCTGTCTTCTCAAATAAGTTGTTAACTACTCAATGCTATGATGGCATTTAGTTGAGTAAGGTACAACAAGAGTGTGCAGTGAATATTCCTTTGATTGTGATGTCCTTTTATTTCTTGTGTATGTTACAGTTGCACATGAAGTAATAATGTTCAAGTTGTACAAAATATTCTAAGTTCAATAAATGCATGAATCATAAAACAAAGCATTGTGGACGTAGTATATAAATATAAACTTGTAAATTATGAACGTGAAACTATGAGCTTGTAAATCATGAATTATAAAAACTTATGAACAATGAACCCTAACTGCATTGGGTTTTATATGGAGATAAGCAAGGCACTCATGGGTGGGCACTCAGGTGCTAGAGCATCTCAGTTAAGCTGAGCTGCTATTGGCTAAAGCTTGGTGAACTCTGTACTGCACATGTACTAGTGCTGACACATAGTATCCAAGATAAAGAACTCAATACCATGGGAGCTGATGCTCCAGTGGCAGATCTATCACAAAGTAACACTGAATATTAAATATGATAAACGGGACCATTCATCCCTCCCTACCTTAGGGAAGTTTATATGTAGTATAAACTAATTTTTGAACCCTTTCAGTGGTACTTTGTAAAGGTTACATAAAGAAAACATTTAAGCAATATTCACATGGATAATAAGATGCATTAAATGCAATGTAAAATAAATGAATTTAATGAACTATTATTTACACTGGTGTTACATCACCAGGACATAAGATTTTTAAATTTAAGCTGGTATTACCCTACCAGAGTGACTTATACTACTTCTGTGGTGGTATTATGTCACCAAAATGTCAGGAACAGTGGTTTTATGTCACCAAATGTTCTTCCTGGGTGTTCTCCCTCTGGGTGTATTGTCTTGACATTCAACAAATGGTACTAACTACAATTACTTGTAATAAAACATGTTTTAACAAATGCCAGTGAATATCTGCATGTAGTTTGATATCAACCATTGTGTTTTACACTAGGGATATGGGAATGCTGTGCAGAAACGTTTTTTTATGTACAAAATTAAGGAATACATTACAATGTTAAACTTCACAAATTATACATTCAAGTGATACATTTAGGATAATGCACTGTTTGTTAATTTATATGGAGGAAATGAGCCCAAGTGATGTACAACAGGATTTTGTAAGATTTTAAGCCTTTCAGCTTAAGTTTTAAAGCTTGGAATTAGAATAGAGCAAACACAACAAGCTATACTTAAGAGTATTAAATTTGGGGTAAGCAAAATAATACTGACAAGTTAACCAGTGTGTATGCCATCCTTCATCTTCCTAACCTTGCTGCTTTCACTGTAAGACCTGCAATAATGTAACTCTATGGAGAAACACAAATGTACCTGTAAAGTTAACCGATTTGGGTGAGGACTCGCCCTAGTCATAGGCTAGTATAGACATAACATGGGGTTATTAGGTGCATCCACAAAGTTACTGAGGTAACCAGTTGGATCTGTCAAAAATTGCCATACTGAAATGCTGAAAAGAGCCTCAAAACTGAGGAAAATAGGGTGTTAGCTGGCTTTCGGTCTGAATCTGGTGAATAATCACAATTTTCCAAGCTAAATCAGTGATGTATGTACCTAGATCAAAGAATCCTATGAATTTTCATCATCCTCACTGATCTTACCTAAGATCTTTAGTGTTGAACAGCTTAAATCTGTAAGAATATAAATTTGCATTCAAGTTAAATGGTTGGGAAGTGTACCAACATCTCTCATTCTGGAGTACATGGTCAATACAATACAGGTTGTGTCAATCTGTATAAATACAAATAGAAATAGCAGTTCACAAAGAGAGATGACACATATTCTCAATGTTAAGTGCTGAAAAGTTTTTAAAAGTAAAAACAATGGGTTTTAGGCATGATACACACATTCCTGCAGCGGGGTCTGATGGGAATAAGTGTGGAGAATAAAGAAATAGTTATCCACATTGTAATACTCGGCCTCTAAAAGAATAAGTGATTTTGTATGATAGTGGTCGCACAAGGATGACAGCTTGAGCTCACACCTTAGCTCTGTATGAAAAATAGAAATGTAAAACATATGTTAATGAAACTTGGTGAAAAGTTGCACCACTATGTGTACTTTGTACACATAGAATAATGAAGCACTGGCTTGAAAGTAAATGCATTTATGGTGTAGTGCCATCAGAGGGTCACTTAAAACATGATGCAAAAACCTCTGAACATAAACAGTTTGATAAAATCTGGCTTTCTTTTCAAGGAGAAAGTCCAGAAATAAATTTTACATGAAGGTCCATTGGTTTGGCCTTCTTTGACTGCTTGAGTTTTAATTTAGAACAAATTTTGCTAGCTTGAGACCTCAACTGGTTTACATTGAGCTATGATAGAGAATGCCAAAGTTTTACCATTTTAATTTCGGTTTTACTTTAGAGACAGGACACTTTGACACATGACCATGTCTTAGTGAACTGTTGAGAAGGAGAAAGAGTTAAAGATTGGATATCTCCACTGGAGAATACCCAAAGAAATTGGTATTTTTATATGTATATATTTTGTTGTGGCTGGGTAACAATTTTATTTGGAACTACATTTACTATTTTGTGACTCATAAGTGATGGTTACCATGGTCAACAATGTCCATAAAGTGGTCCACATCTGACATATCTTCACCGATGCCTCCCATTCTCTCACTTCTCATTATATTATAGGCTCTGTCAAAACCACTCTCCAAGTTAACAACATGCTTGAGCCTCCTGGCATTGGGCGTATATTGTTTCAGGTTCATTGCCTTCATTCTGCTGGCCTCATTTTTATATTGTCTCTGATATTCACTGTCAATTTCTGTCCAGAGTTCATGAGTGTGTTCCAGTCCATCTCTTCCCAGTTTAGCCTTTACATCCAAGGAAAATAACCAAAACCCATTTGGCTTCTTATTTATAGGAACAGGCTGTAGGCAGAGATCCAGAGTGAAATTGAGTCTTATTCATGGTGGTGTTCCCATCTGTATTGGTCAGAATTGTCTTCCTCCTCTCAACATTTTTTTCTTCTCTTCAGTATGTAAGGGACCTATCTTACACACTCATGAGGAATGAGAATTTTTGCTGCCTTTTATACCTTTTGGATTGGCTTGTAGCAACTAGGCCATGTCCAAGGTTGGAGTTCTATTGTTCAATTGTCTATACTGGATGGTTAATAATGCATTTTATCCAGCTTCAATGATTACTATTTGCAGCTGCAACAAAACTTAGAAAATATTTATTATTTGTTAAACTTTTCTCTTTCTTTTCTCTCTTCAGCAAGTTCACAGAATATTCTCCTTGATCTAACCTTAACTGATGGGAATAATTGTGAAAATCACTGTATTTGGTGACTTTATCAAAGATTATTAACATTCTCCTGTAGAAGTTCCTTGTCTCCCTAAAATAATTGATCCCGAAAGGTTTTAGGACAGGCCATCCTAGTTTTTTCTTGTTGGCTCCATGTGGCTGCATTTGATTGGTGGGTGCCCAAAATATGAGCCACACATTGGTTGTTTCTGAAAAGAGAGTTACAAGCTGCAAATTATAGAACAGTGATGTTGATTGGATAGAGCTTTTGAAGCTGCTTGAGAGCTGTGTCTTGGGGTGATGCAGCATGCCAAATTTGTTCTTTGATGTTACCAACACCTGCAAAATAGATAGATCTCACGAGAAGTGAAAGTGTTACATTTAATTGTGCTCTGTACTATAGAGTATTTGAGCTACAAATTAATGAATTATATCATTCAATAGCATTTTTATCATAGATTTGCGAGGTACAATTTTTGTGAGGCTGTGGCACATTTGAAAATGCCAAATTTGGTGTTTTAAAGTTACTGCAATTGGAAAAATTAAAGTGTATATAGTGTTCTACACATTGTAGAGAATAAGAATATAAAGGAATTTTTTCTTTAAACCCCTTCATTCCTTGGGAAAAGTGCAAAAGAAGGTACAAAATGAGCACTTGACATGAATGTAGATACAGTTGTCCAGCTATGTTTAGCTGTGTGCATAGATCATGCTTTATCTGCATGCTTTCTGAAAGATAATCATGGTAATTTTAAGAGTAGATGTATTAATTTCCATGAATATACAAATTGGTGGCTTGTTGAGCCAAATGTTTGTATTTGTAAAAATAAGACTATATGGTGTCTTCGATTTTGATGAGTAATCACCGGATTCTCATGTACAGGTAGACCTTTGGACCTAGATCTACAAATATCATTGAAATTTTAAAAGAATTATGGAATTTTATGAAAAGTCACTGTATTCATGTGTTGATGCAGGTGTACACAATGGTAATTACCCTATTGGTTGGTTGTTGGTTGTACTGAAATGAGGGAATTTAGTGATATTTTGCTAAATTCATGTGAGAGATGACAAACTTGTCATCTAGCACTGATTTACTGTATTTGTTGTACTGCACTGAAATTTTGGGGCAATTACAACAAATTTTCTCAAAATTTGTATTGCTATGTTGAGTGCAGTGAATTTTCTATAAATTCTTACTGCTTTGCACATGTTTGGTAAAAAGTACCATGGTGGTAGGTGACTCTCTTGTCTCTTTGTAGAATATGGTGAATTTTCTACCTTTTCTCCTTGTGTCCCTACAATAGAAATCTGAGGCATTATAGTTATCACTATCTGTGTGTTTCCCTTTGGAATACATTGCTTGAGTGATGTTTCCTCAACTGTGTGTTGTGGAAATTGTTCTCTGGTCTCTGTAGAAACAGGCATAGGTGTAGGTTCCTGTCTTGGTCTGCCTTGGACTTTAGGAATTGTTTCGTCTGTTTCCTCTACAGTTTTACTTTCTATTTCTTCTGGAACATATTCAGTGCATGTTTCTCTGATTTCAGTCTTTGTTTTTATTGAGGTTGATGTACTAGTGTCTTCTTCAACTGTTAGTTCATTGATTTGGGCTTCTTGTTGTATTTGCTGTTGTTTTCCCATTCAATGTATTCTTTGACCCTTTTGTAGCCTGGATTTATGTCTGTGGGTAGTTCCCATCCTAAATCTTTGACTAATGCTGGGTTTATGTTCATTGTTGTGGTCCTACCAAAACTTTTGAAGTCGGGTATCTGTTCCACTAGTGTGTTGACCTTTTTTGCCTTTTTCATGTGGGTTATGTGGACTTTGGATATGTTGCTTTTGAGTCTTTCACCCTGACTTGGTTGGCTCATAAGAATTCTAATATCCTTTAGCCTCCTTTGTATTTACCATTGAAGGCTTTGGCTGTATGATTCTTGATAAGTATGTAATCTCCTACTTCCACATGCCTATCTTTGTACTCGGGTTTGTTATTGTCTCTACATGTTCTGGCAAACTCTAACTGTTTGAGTACATGATAGTATAGTTGCTGAAGTAGTTTGAGGTCATGTATACCCTTTTCTGTACCAATGTACCTCTGGTCATCATCTCCAAATATCTTGTTCAGTGGCATGAGTGGGTCTCTTCCGAACATAAGAAAGAATGGAGAGTCTGATGAGTTTTGATTTGGGAAAAAGTTGTAGGCTGTAGTTGCTAATTCTGCTACTTCATCCCATTCTGTTGTCCTGTTATCATGTTTCACTATGCAGGATTTAAGGAATTTGTGAAATCCCTCTATTCTTTCATTTGACTGTGGTCTGTATGGTGGAGTGTAGATTTTGTCTTCTGTGCCAATAATTTCTGCTACCTTTTCAAACAATTTGTTCTTAAATTTCGTACCATTGTCAGATAGCACTTTTCTACTTGCTCCAAATTTGCTGTACACATGTGTGTTGTAAGCATGGACCACATTGTCTGCACTTTTGGATGGAATAGGGATACAGAACGTGTACCCTGAGAACATGTCTACAACAGTTAGTGCATACCTGTTTCCTGGACATCTGAGTAAATTCTCCTATGAGATCCATCAAAATGAAAGACATGGAGCTAGCTTGAGGTTGGAAGTGCTGTGTAGTGAACTTTATGCATGCTGCATTCTGTTTTTCACATACTGTACATCCTCTGTAGTGCCTTAATATGTCTTTCTTCATTCCCTTCCAGTAGTAAAGGCATCTAACTGCTGCAAGTGTGTGCTGAAAACCATTGTGGCCTGACTTATTGTGTGCAATAATAAGTATGGGGTCCACTAGGCTATGTGGGATGACTGTGGTGTGGAATTCCTGTCCGTTTTTGAAGAGGATCCTTTTGAGAATACCATCTTTTATATAGTAAATTTTATTGCCCAGCTTGTTGGTAACAAGCCTCGCACATAGATCCATACACCTGGGGTCTCCTTTCTGGTACTCATGCACTTGTGCTGCTGTTATGGGAATTTTAACCTGTTTGTATGGTCCTTCAGGATTGGGTTTTATTTCAACTCCTTCACAACTCCTCATTGATTTCTACAACTTCAGCTAGGGGTAGTTCTTCAATTGTGAAGTAACCAAATTCGTGACCTTCTGGTTCACTTTCCAGCTTAATTTTGAGGTCAATTTCAAACAGTCTGCCAAAGGTATCTACTAGCATATTGGCCCTACTGTCTATATGTAAGAATTCTATTTTATACATTTCTAATTCAACAGCCCAGTTGTTAACTTTAGAATTGAGCGTGTTCTTTTTGAGAAACTTTTTCAATGGTAGGTGGTCACTCCATAGCAAGATGTCTGCTTCTGCAAGGTAGAAATGGAGTCTTTTGATGGACATATAGATAGCATATGGTTCTTTCGTAAGTGCTGCCCATCCTACTTGACTTCCTCTAAACAATCCACTGGCATATGCTACTGGGTGATCCAGAGTAACTTCTTGTCCCTCCACTATTGAAGTGTGGGTTTGTGTGAGCACACCTGCCCATCCATATTTGCTGGCATCTGTATACAGTGTATAATGTTCATTTGGGTCTGGATAGCACAGTATGGAATGTTCTAACAACTTTTCCTTGAGTAGTTGAAATGATTCATTGCATTCTTTGGTCCACTTGGACTCTGTGTCCTTTTGGGTCAGTTTGGTCAAGGGCCTGGAGATGCATGAGAATCTGGGGACAAATTTCCTGTTGTACCCAGCAAGTTCCAGAAACTGTTTGATTTCTTTTGGGTTCTTTGGGGCTGGCATCTGGCAAATACTCTCCAATTTTTCTGGGAGGTATTGTTGACTAGCATCAATCAGTGGTGAGGCAGAGTGAATGCAAAGAGCAAGCAAAAGCTTAAAGCCATTTCTATTACATTTATTTCATTGAATATTACACTGAATATCATTTCAATAACAGCTGAGGTAGCAATTTGCATGGGCAGTGCTACAATAAATAATGCAAATCATAAGCAATTGAGAATTGACA
>JBCAUI010122430.1:0-18503 GCA_038406195.1 Haplosyllis anthogorgicola
AACGATTGAAAGTGTAAAACATTTGTTTCTCTCAATGCAAAACCCTAACCCCACCGCGAGAAGAGCAAACCTCGACAATACGGATGACCTATTCTACGATTTTATATATTTTAGGTCACACATAAGAAAGATTTATATGCTGCCGAAGCTTTGTTGAAAGGTTTGTCAGTATTCCGTTTGTCTGTACAAAGAAGTTCCTCACATAGACAAATATATTAAGTGTTTCAAAAAACGAAGTACTGTATTTTAGACCGAATTGTAAATTGTAAGTGGCTGCAAATGGAGTGATACAGATTAAAGATGACACAATATATTAGATTTCTGCAAAATTTATGTTTTTGCCTTTTACAGAGCAGTTGAACAAAGAAGTGACAGTATTAGGAGACTGTAGTGGGGACACTCAAGAAAAACTGAATGAGACATTTTTTAAACATCAAATACAGGTCTCCATTTGTCAATTTGTCTTGATTTATAACTTACGCAAGGAATTGCTTCAATTTTATTGCAATTAAGTGTTATTCTATTTTAGAATACATGTGTTAAATATTTTCAATTTTCCCAGGTTTCTTTTCGTGGAAGTTTCAAATACATAGATGTATCCGAATTGGAAACGAACAATATTCTAATTTACACAACCAACGTGGACCATGTTAATTTGAACTCTACCATTCATGCCGTCATGCAGTCTTCCTTAGAATCTCCACTTGATGACAACTTGCAATCTCAGGATACAAAATCCACCTCAACTGAACCTTTAAAAAATACCACAAAGAGCAGACCAGCAGGTGGAACAATTTTGTGTGTAATTGACTCTTCTATTGAGGAAACAATGGATAATCTCAGGAAGATGATAAAGGAGAAATCTAAGGAATTAAAGGAGAAAGGATTTTGTCTGAATGCAATCATCAATCAGGTTTGTTACTTAAGATTAATAATGCAACATGTGTTTGTCATTACATGCAAGCAGGTTATTTAAAACGATTATTTACACAGGAAGATATTTTTCTTTGTTTCTCTTCTCAGTCCGCAACAAGTACAGACTGGTGTGATATTGCAGGCAGTATAATTTACAACAGGAATCTCGTATACACTGGTCAAACCTTTTACACTTAGTAAAGCTATATTTTACGTGCATTTATACACTGTACTATGTGTTCCAGAAATAGTAGTCCATATTTAAAAGATGAAATATTTACGTATCTCTTTGCGTAATCTATGGGAAAACTTGTGCCAAATTGCCATGATATATTAAACACAATGTATTATTTACGAATGGCATTGAAACTTCTTATTCAGGCCCCGGTATCGACTGTGCTAGACTTGCTAATTGTGTTGGATCTGTGTCATTGTGCTAGACTTGCTAATTTTTCTCCATTGACACCAATGTTAAAGTTTTTGGCATTTTGAAATGCCCTATTCTCAGCATCTAGGAGGTGTTTTGAAATAAAATACAGTACAATTAATTTCTGAACAGCTCCAGATCCAGTTAAACTAATTTTTATTTCAAAATTCCTTCTATAACACAGGAAACTGACATGAAAATGGCTAATGTGAACAAAATGGAATAATAAAATATAGCTTAACTGGATCTAGGACTATTTATTATCCAATTAAACCATAATTTATTTCAAAACACCTTCTAGATGCTGAGATTAGGGCATTTCAAATGCCAAAAAACTTTAACATTGGTGTCAATGGAGAAACAAATAGCAAGTCTAGTACAAGGACACTGATCCAACACAATTAGCAAGTCTAACACAGTTGATCCTGGAGCCAATCTAGAATTAACAGATTTTATGAAATGTTTTGAAACTAGGGGGCACTGGACCCCTCCCACCACCATCCCATGCTGGCACCAGGGAGAAATTCAAATTTCAGGAGTTTCAGAGTGGATGTGGAAAGGTGTGAGACTGGACCTGACTAGGGAAAATGCATTTTCAGCAGTTTTGGTCTCAGTGTGCAAAGTTGGGAGAAAGTTTGCCAGAACCCCACCCCCCCCACATGGGCACTGGAGAGAAATTCAAATTTCAGAAGTTTCAGACTGGATGTGGAAAGGTATGAGACTGGACACCCCCAATCCCATGTAGTTAACTATGTAGAGTGAGGCTGTAACCAACAGGTTGTCTATCTCGTTTTCTCCATTGACACCAATGTTAAATATTTGGGCACTTTTTATCAATTTGAAACACCCAAATCTCAGCATCTAGAAGGTATTTCGAAAAAAATTATAGTACAACTTTATTGTGAACTGCTCCAGATCCAGTTAAACTAATTTTTATTTCAAAATTCCTTCTATAACACAAGAAACAGGCATGAAAATGGCAAATGTAAACAAAAGAGAAAAATAAAATATAGTTTAACTGGATCTAGGACTATTTATGTTCCAATTAAACCAAAATTTATTTCAAAACATCTTCTAGATGCTGAGATTTGGGCATTTTGAATTGATAAAACATGTCCAAAACTGTTAGAGTATTGACTTGGGTCAATAGCTGCCAAATTGTAATTATCTCTTTGATTGAATAATCCTGTTGATCTTTAGCCACTCCCACTTATTGTCATTACCTTAACTCTTATTGGCTGTTGTGTGTCAATTGTATTCCAATGTCAATTCACCCAATATGCCACTTGTAAATAGTCACTTGTAGTTTAGACACAGACCAGTCAACATGTACAAATCAATCCAGATATCAATAAAATGTAAATACAAGTCAAACCACGAAGTTACTCTTCTTTTACCAAGAGTAATACTTTAACAAAAACATTAACATTGGTGTCAGTGGAGAACATTAGCAGATTTGTCACAAAAATAGCAGATCTACCACAAGATGACACAGATCTATCCAAAACACCAAATCTAACACAGTTGATCCCGGGGTCTGTCCTTATGATATTAATGACAGTTATTGATGTTACATGTAGCAACATTATTTCTTTCATCGATGTATTCTGCTTGTCTCAACTAAAAGAAAAAGTTTTGTTTATTCACATTGCAGAATGGATTTGGCTTAAAATAGGGGCTTTGGGTTACACTGTATATATATTATTTGTAAAGAATGTATGATGACATTTCCCAACAGTCTGATATAGACCAAACAAGCTCCATTTCGGCTGGTCCTATTTCCAGATTCTATCTATGTTTTTCACTTTTATCAAAAGTTTTAATGGTATTAGGAAACTATGACACACCTCCTAATTTTTTGTTGCATTCAACAAAATGTTGCATCAATATTTCTGTAGGTAATTCCAGAAATTAAATTTGGAGTGGGAAAAATTGTTGTCAAAAAGCAGGTGATTTCCAGAAATCACCATGGTAACCTATGACATCATCAAAACAAATGATGATGTCATTACAACAACTGATGATGTCATACACACATTTTGGCTATTTTTGGAGGGAAATTCCAGGTGTTCCAAGAAAAATGGCTCTTTTTAGCATGAGTTTTTTCACTTAAAATTTACTTCCTGAAATTGCACATAGAAATATTGATGCAACAATTTTCAGAATGCAACAAGAAATTAAGAGATGTGTCATAGTTTCTTAATATCATTGAATTTCCTGATAAGAGAGAAAAATATAGATAGAATCTGGAAAAAGGACCAGTCACGATGTAGCTTGTTTGGTCTATACTACAGATTATTCACATTAATTTGGAATGGTGTATGGTAGGGGTGGGGTGTGGCACCTGACAGATACTACAAGAGACAACTGTTCCACACTCAAGAATTGTTAGAATTCAGTTTGGTGACAAGGGAGTGCTACAACCTACGACTCCCAGTAATCCCTATTTAGAGGGAAAGGCACAAAAAAAAATAGGCCACTTTTTAAAGTTTAAGCTTTTATGTTAAATTGTGAAACCTTATTTCTGGGTCAAATATTTGCTGTTGTTTTTTAGTTTAGGTTTTTTTTTTTGTATTCAGGAAAATGATCTTTAACAAGCTAAAATATTTTTCATCAAATTTTCATTTTTTGGAATTTGGGGCTTTGGAATTTTGGTGCTGGTTGATTTTATAAACTTACTTTCAAAAGTACCTTTATCAGTTTGGTGGGGTGAGATGGGGTGGTGGTAGGTGGGGTGATAGGGGGTAAGGTGGTAGGACGGGGTGGGGTGGGGTTGTGGTAGGTGGGATGGGACCATTCGATAGACATGCGGCCAAAAGGCTGTCTCGTTGTGGGTTTTTTTTTATAAAGAATGAAATGAAATATTTCAGACACACGTCAAATATCCGACTTTTATTGCAGTAGGGTAAACAAAAGGAAATGAATGGTTATATATCTTTTATTCATATTTTTAAAGGTAAATTCACACTACAAGTACATTTTAATTAATCCGAAATTTTCTCTTTTCATTTTCTCTTGGCTTTTGTGTTGTTTTTGTTGGTAGTTTTAGCAGGTGATGTAGACAAATTAGTCCCATTCTTTTTGCTTTTTCAATTGTTTATACTCCGAAAAAATTAGTTTGTGTTTTTATTTTTCAATTTAGTAGTTTGTTGTTGTAGTTTGTATTCTATTTAGTAGTAACAAGACATTTTCACGTCTTCTTTGACATCTCTCTTGTCTAATCCTTCTTTTCCTTCCGCTGATTCTTTCGGCACCTCCGGTGCCTCTGGTCTCTTTACACCAGAAGAAGAGTTTTCCTGGAAAATAAATAAAACATGAATAAGATTTATCACGATTTTGTAATTCTCACGACGAAAAAAAATTTGAAGTTAAATTTTTGTAAAGTGTAAGTTCAGAATAGGTTATGTCAAAATTTTGGATAAAGGTATGTTAATAAAAAGACGCGATATTTAGCTTGAAATCAGCTATTTAATTTGATTCCATTTGAATAGAATTTCTATTGTTCTCAAAATAAATATCCATGAACAACCATTTCATACTCTGTGTTAAGGAGATAAGTTGAAATACCTTATTGGTCAGCTCTGGATCGGATTTGACCTTGATGACATTGCCAGAACCACAATCAGTGACCGGCTGTTCTGCCGAAACGCTCTTGTTGAGTTTTTCATCTGCCCCGTTTTCCTTGCCAGATTCCATGTTGACAAGATTCTCCTTCTTTTCAAAAGAAAAATCCTTGTTCTCCATTTCTGTTTGTTCCAAAGCACAAGCTTCTGGCTGCTTCTCAACTTCTTTTGTTTCAACTATGACGTTATTGTTAACATCACGCTTGTAACCATCATCTCCACCATCAGAATTGAAGGTGATCTCGTCCTTTACCACCGCGAAGTAATCTTTCTCTTGCTCAGAAACCTGGATCTTAACCTGGTTCTTAACATCCACATCAACAACAGAGGAATCTTCAGTGGTTGAACTAAGATTATCTTCATCTGACAGGGTTGAATCGCTTCTAGAATTCTCGACATCATGCTGTGCAATTTCCTCATCTTTCTCCCTGAGTTTCCTTTCCAGTTCCTCTATTCTTGTTTGTAAAACTGCTCTTTCTTCAGTCATGTCTTCAATTACCTCTTCCAGTTCCTCATTAGTAGAACTGCTCATCACACTATCATCTTCAGACCTGACATCTTCGTCAATCACATCACTGACAGACCTGTCATCGTTTGTGTCTGTGTCTGTTGTTTCATTTACGAACTCACTGAAATATTCGCAAACCTCTGTGTGTGCACAGATATGATTGTCCAGATCCACACTGGACTCTTCATCTGATTCATCCGGAGTTTCTTCATCATCCGTGGTTTCATACTCGTACTTTTCCCTCAGTTTCTTGAGTTTTTCCTCCAACTTCTCAACCTCAGCTTCTTTATCTTCCAGCTTGTCTTTTAGCTTGTAGTTTTTGTCTTGAAGCTTAGCTATCTTATGGTCATATTTCTCTTCCTTTTTAGCCATCTCTTTCTCAAGCATCTTCTTCTCTTTTATCGCATTTGCCAGATCATTCTTTAGCTCAGTGTACTTTTCAATGCCAATTGTTACTTTGACTCTGTATGATTCTATTATTTGTAAGGCTTGCCTGAGTTTCTTCTCTGGGCTTCCTTTGAGAAACTAGAAAAGTAATTCAAAGTCGAAAATATTTACACAAATCAGACATATCATAAATCTCGAAAAACATTATTTCTTTGTGCCACAATATTTTTTTTACATTTAATTTTACAATATATTTGCAAAAAAAAATGCGAATCGAAACAATGCAGGGCGTTTAATTTTATTGATATTTATAATGAAATGACTGTATTGCTAATGACAATAAAGGAAAATAAATTCAGATTTATACCTTTGAGACTTTTCCACCGAATAGAAATCGAGTGATATCAATGTCATCTGTTTGTGCACTCACTGACCTCTGCTCGAACTGTAGAGGAAGTAAGTTCTTCCTGCGAGCTTTGCGAATGGGAGCTGTGCTTCTCTCCTGAAATTATACACAAAGACGTCGAGAGATAATTGCAAATCATAATTCTACAAACATTCTAGCAATTCTTTACTTTTAACAAGAACTAAAAATGTAAAATTCAATTCCATTTACATATTTTTGTGGAAAATAGGAAAATACGTCTGCCTACCATGTTTGTTGATGATATTGCTGTGGACTTGATGCCATGTGTTTGTCGTAACTAAGATACAAACATGACGTAATTTGTTCAAGCCGTAACGTTGATGTTTTAGTTGAAAACGTAGCGTCGCAAGCTTCAAGAACAATGACGTTACCCAGGCCCTGGCAGGCCCGGCGAACTATGTGAGTGATGTGAAGGATTGGTGTGCACTTTGTGAAGGAATTGTTACAGTCTCCATTGACACCAATGTTAAAGTTTTCGGCATATTTTATCACTTTGAAACGCCCAAATCTCAGCATCTAGAAGGTGTTTTGGAATGAAATATAGTTTATCTCATTGGCAGATCCAGGATTTCTCGTGGGGGGGGGACCAATCTTGGGGAGCCCCAATTTTTACCCGATTTTAGCGCAAAAATCCCCCAAAACTGCATGAAAATGAAGAAATTTTGGCCCATAGGGGGGATGCACACCTCCCACGCCCCCCCTTGATCCACCAATGGTCTATCGCTGGAAGAGTGAACAAGTTTGAACAGAGTTCAGTCACCCTGACTTTTCCCACTTGACAGGTTCCCGGTGCTTTTTTTAATTTTATGGATGTTTTAGGTTACCCATCAAAGTCTATCAACGCATGCGTGATAGACCTATAAATATACAGTTGTCCCCAGTTAAGTCGATATACTGTAAATGCTCAAAACATGGCGCATGCGCCATCCACATATTTTTAGCTATGTGTTTTAATTAAAAAAACAGAGGGTACAAATTTCTGACAAGGCATATCTATCTTCATTGCTTGTCTCAATGTGGTTTAAAGTAGTGACGTTTACCAAAATTACCCCTTTTAAAACTTCTGAAACTGTTTAAGGAGGATGTAGAGCTGGAGAAAGACCTCTGCCAATACAGCAATGGTGAAAATTTTGTATTTATGGAAGCTGCCGATGGGAAAAAGTTCCATGGATCAGTTAAAAAGGGGGTGTGCAAGAAATAGGGTATGCACCATGTCTTGAGCATTTACAGTAGACTAATTGACGCGTAATTTTCCATCGAGTTATCAGAGTGAACTAACATAGTGATCAATATGGGATGACGCAAAAATTTGAATCGAATTATCAGGGATATCGATTCATCGGAAATCCAATTATGCGGGAACAGGTGTAGTTATTTTTAGGGCAGTAGAGCTACAAAACCATCAGCTCGTTTTCATAAACTTAACGCCCATCCTTCAACGCAACAAGCGTTAAATGTTGGTTTGTTACCTAACACTACAAGCAGATCCTTTTCATAAACTTAATGCACATCCATAACGCAACAAAATGAATGCTGAGAGTGGTGTAATGTTGGTTTATTATGTAACGCTAGCAGCCCAGCGTTCTGTAATAAACCAACATACATTTGTTACTTGAAAGGATGGGCGTTAAGTTCATGAAAATGAGCTTCATGTCCCCATCCCTTTGTAGTGTGCAATTCATTGCACCAAATACCGTATTGTTCCTAAATAAAGCACTAAGACCAATTTTTGGTTGAAAGCTAAATTAAAAAATTCTGTAAAATAGAGTATCGAAGCTCGAACACGATAATTGCAATGATTGTATACCAAAATAAAAGCCATGAGAATCACCCTATCCAGCCACAAAGCTAGTACTATTTGTGGCTAATGAAAGCTGAACAGAAAATATTTGTATCAATTTCTCTCATTTGAAGTACATGTCATCCAAGAGGTCAACATTTACTTAATTTTTCGGTGAAAAAAGAGGGGTGCTTTAATTAGAGACAGCGCTTTATTCAGGAACAATACGGTATGACAAGAGGCTTGTTTTCATTTTTTTGTTGTTCAACAGAACATTTATTTAATATTTAGCAGCATAGTTACCCTTTCTTCTGTGTGAATTAAAGGAACACACAGCGGAACCTACTTTGAGGGGCATCCTAATGTTTTGGGACAAAGATGCCGTAAAAGGCAGTATACCGTAAAAAGGGTGCCGCTTAAAGCAGGTTCCACTGCAGTAGAAAGACAAGTTACCTTTTTATAAATGCATGCTTATTACAAAATGCCACGATAACCTTACGACACATCATGCTTTTTAATCTCCAGGATTAATTTTCATCATCATTATCATTAAAAAATAAATATAATTGGTCCATATTTTATACAACTTTTAAACAAAATATACAAACGAATAAAACACAATACAGTAGAATCTGTCTTGAACGACATTTTGCTTTTTATGGCAGTTTTACCCAAACATGAATCCTTAATATTCATGTTTATTTCACCTGTCTTGAACGGCATTGCTGCAGTTTACGGCATTCTGGTCATCACAAAGTAGGGTGCCGCTCAAGACAGGTTCTGCTGTATTATACTTTGTATATTGTGAAGCTAAAATAAACGATTAAAATTTTCATTCGTCCATAACAACATGTAAAAAACATACTGTTTTAATTTCAAGCGTAATTTAAACCTTTTATCGAATAAAAACAATGTATACAATTCTATGTACAAGTATCATTAACAACGTTTACATTAAAATATTAAAACTTTACATTAAAATTTTAAAAATTGCATCTAAAATTGACATTAATTTTCGTTTGTTGAATGTTGTGTTTGTGAATGTGTGTGAATTTCAGCTAATTAAAATTGTAACAAAATTTGGATTTGCGTCAACAGCATTTCTAAAACAGGTCCTCAGGATTTCAGAACTTCTTTATTTGTATGAATTTCTCGTTTTCATGTTTTTATTCCATATATACCGTAAATGCTCAATTCGCCTGGCTTGGGCGAAAGCACAAAAATATGTGCGTTTTGCAAAAAGAAAAAAACCCCAATGGTTTGCTGGAGTTACGAAAATGAAATTTTTCAAAAGATGTGCAATCACCTGTCAAAAAAGGGATTACTTTATGCATTACTTTGGGCATGCACGCAAATCAGACATTTACGGTACTTGTATTTTGCTAAGTACTACCAAAACAAAGGAACCGGCACCTTAGAGTTTACGGAATTAACACTTTTCTGGCCATAAAATCATGATTTCCCACTTTTATGTTTTCCAGTGTAGTTTATGACCGATGCTGTTAAATTTTGCTGAAGATTTTTGACTACGTTTATGACTAATGCAAAACTAACAGAATTACCGTATTTACCCGAATTGGGCCTCCCTATCTAATAGAAGCACCCCCTCTCTCTTTTCAGACAAAATAATTTAAACAATGTCTGGTTCAACACATATTAGACTGGCAATTTTTTGTCAATGTGGTTTGAGCAGAAAGTTTTTTAATTATAAAACTTTACTTCTTAAAATGGCTAATTTCTCAATACATGTCAATTCCTGCATAAATTTCATATTATTTTTGGCTTTTGGATTATTTTAAAGAAGCACCCTGTCAAAAATTGGTCTTGGCACCGGGTGCCTCAATTCGGGTAAATACGGTATTCTGCTTGACTGGCATTTGAGCTCAATACAATAAATCCTAGATGTAGCAATAACAGATTTAATACAAGACACATATTGCCGTGCGTCATTGAAGACTACAGGCGTTGTTGAAAGCACCACTCATGTCCCTGTTGGTTAAGTATTCTCCGGTCGCCACCGCTGCCTTTACGACGGTGTCTTGTATCCGCTGTAGCCGCGGTGAGATAACTCCCGCCGTGGTGCGTATCAGCTCAATACCGCGCGAACTCTTACTTCTGTAATGTAGAAGATACATGTTACAAAGTTTATTACAGTAGGACCAACTTTAACAAGCCACTGTTTTGTGCAGCCACCTGTCATTTACGGCCATCATGTCTTTTTTCTTATATTTTCTTACAGATTAATCATTAAAAATCACTGCTTTGTGAGGATGGTTCAAAACGGTGGTGCCAGTGGCAATAATATAAATACAAATAATTGTAATAAGCATAACTGAATTCTTCAGCTAAAGAGTACGTGTGTGTTTAACTGTTGACAATACGAACCTGGAATCTGTCTTGAACAATGTTTAACTTTGCCCCCTCCCCGCCCCAAAAAAAGTGTGTAAAAGGCAGGATGTCAATCGAAAGAGGTGTCGTAAAAGACAAGTTCTTCAAGATGTCAAAATCTAGAATGTATGGCAAAGATGTGTTTCTAATATGTCTAATGAGACAAAAGAGGCTAAAAATAATTGTAATGGCTACTAGCAGAATGCACTTCTAATAATAAAAGAATAATTATCACAATACACTGTATAAATCTTTTGAGTTATATTGTTATAATTTACAACTTAAATGTGAAAGATACTGAAAAAGAAGGTACTGCAGTGTGTACTTAGTTAAGAATGCTGTTTCATTTATAAATTTGAGTATAAAGTTCAAGTTGGACCTTAACCCGAAGCATTTTTGTCTATTGGGCCTAAACTAAGCAGAGTGAAGGTCTCTAAGCATAAGCCTTTCTAAGCATTTAGTACTTAATGTGTAACAGACCTAAAACTCTAGTTTCTTTTGCTTGGTAAGTTTTGTGAATCCAATTTTTCTAGAAAATAGTACATTTGACCGTGCGTTAAGTTTTGCACCATTTAAGACAAAAGAAGTCGTAATTTATTTTTACAATACCACGGTTTGTGCAAGATTTCCCATTCTTGTTATTGCAAATGCGCAAGTGGTAGAAAGAATTTCTTCATGACAAGTGGCACTGTGCCGAGTTCTGGTAAAGTGATGTTAAATCGGTGTTGCCGCCACTTTTTAAGAATGAAGGGCATTCTGTCCCCCATACCTTTATTTTGGGGGACATTTTCACTGCAGTGAGGGTCATCATAATAAGCCATTTAAATTTCAAATAGATTTAAAACCTGAAATTTATAATACAAACATGTTCAAAATTGAACAAAGGCTGCAAAATATCCAACAATGTTGAATAAAGAAATTGGGGGTCACTTTGAACCCCCTTCTCCATTTCTTGGGGAGATTTCTATAATTTCATGCAGGAAACTGCACATGGCCGCATTGTAGTGCGACACTGTCTAATTTCAGCTTAATTCCTTCTGTGCTATTTGGATCCACACACCTAATTTCTACAATCCATTTTTTAATGTTTAAGTTTCCTTTAAGCACAGAAGAGAAAACAGAAACGATAGAAACTTACGGCGTGGTGACTACATGGGGTCTGTGCGGTGCTGGGTCAAATGGTGGCGGTAATGTCTGCCGTCTGTTGGACATTTGTTTATCTGCTGACTCAGCTTCTTCAAGCTGTCTGTAAAACAAGTAACCTCAAATCCATTTTCCTTGGTCTCTCCATGGCAGTTGTTTGGTTTCGTTTTCAAACATAGAACCCTCTTTAAAACCCGTTTTAAACTCTGTGTACATGAAGGATGAATCTTTGGCAAAACAGGATGGCCGCGGAAGAAATCAATAAATTTTTGTTGGACTAAATTTACATTTTCCCAGAAAATTTACTGTGATTTTTGTAAATGTTACGTAAATTTCTCAGCCTGTTAGTTGTTACTTACTGCAGCATATTGACAGCAGCGCTGTGATCAAACATGGGTGGTACTCTATTGGGTATGTCACGGCGGGACTCGCCGCGCAGCTCCTCCCCTTCCCCCTGCTCGTCGTCGGAGGACTCGTCCTCGCTCCTCCACACGACCTCGCTCTGCCCGGGGAACTGCTCGCCCGGGTTCCACACGTACACCGGGCCGTCGTAACCATAACTTGCGTCCAGCGCCGTGTCTATCACACAACTATCGTCACTGTGCGCAAGATAAACACAAGTAAATGCACTGCATCCCATTTTTTTTGAATATCAAGAGGAAACTCAAAATAGATAAGCACTATTGGATAAAAAAAACCTTACAAATAGTAGGACATTTCAAAATATTTGAATAAAGCCAAAATGCATGTTGAGAATGGATTGTAAATAAATGCACAAAAATATAATTCAGGGTTCCCACTTTCTGGCATTGACCAAATTCCAGGGTTTTACCAGGATTTTTAAGTGAAATTCCAGGCTAAATTTGAATATTTATGTTTTTCCTGCAAAAATAGGAATTTTCTTGAAAAAATAGGAAAAATAGGTACACTTGACAGTCTGATTGAACTGATGGTGCATTGTAAGCAGAGAGGCCTGCCCCTGACACAGAGCTGACTTACATTCTACCCAGGAAAGCCTTAAAAACTAGTAAAATTGAAAAAAGTATATAAACTGTCCATGGTAATGTCATCTTTCCAGGATACCCATGATTTTTTTCAGGATTTTTAATAAAATTGTCAAATTCCAGTACCTTTCCAGGACTGGAAAACCTAGTGTCATTTTTCCAGGTTTTCCAGGAGTGGTGGGAACCCTGGACACCCAATCAGCTGGATGCACTAAAGAAGAAATTTAGTTACCTGGCTTAGTCCAACGTATGTCATTTCGAACTTGTTTTTATAAACAGAACGCTTGAGACAGCAATCAAAGAGTTCTACTCCCCCACACAGTGTTCCCTGAAAAGATCATAAACCATTCAAAATCAAACTTTAATTTGATTTACATATAATTATAAGCACCTTGACATGCACAATTGAAGTTGTACTTACGGCTGTCAGTCTAGATCCATCTTTCTTCCAAGCCAGTGCAGTGATTGTGTACAGGTAGGAGATCTCCTTTGCTTTACCCTCATCCCACATTCCTTTTCTGGGACTCCAGTTCAAAACTCGCAGCCTATTTGGAAAGAAAACCTAGTTAACGGGAGCATGTTCAATTAGGAAGACAAATGCTTCCTGTTATGTGACTATTCATTTTAATCTTAACCCTAACAGTTACTTACTTATTCTGACTTTGATGCAAAATTGAATAAATGTCGTGACACTAAAACATTACCTATCATAACTGCCGACAACCACGGACTGTCCACTTGGACTGCAAACTGCATTTGTAAATTCATGTTCGTCATCATCTCGACTGTAATCGAATTGTTGAAAGACACGACCTTCTTTTCCATAGGCCACAATACGTTTATCACATCCGGCTACCACAATTGAGTTTGTTGCCCATGCCAGTGCATAGGGTGGGCACGCATGAGTACAGACTTTACCCTGCAAAATTAAAAGAAATAATTAAATCAAAACGAAAATGTTATGGGGATGCATGGAAATTGCAGTCCAATATGTACACACTCTTATTTGTTTATTTTGGAAGAAATTACTGCATTTAATTCAGTAATGAAAAATACTGCACCTGAGATTCTCCCGAGCCTTCATCATCGAAGAAATATCTGACAACGGATCCATCCGCATGGCCAGATAAAATACCTTTACCTGACGTACTGTGAATAAAATTAATGCATTCATCAGATTTCTTCCACAATATCAAAAAGGTAATGAATTCGATATAAAATAGTGAGAATATGCCAGAACAGGAATACACTTACTTTGCAGTGAGGGATACAACATAGGAATCCGTGTTGTAGACTGTGGCAGACTTGTTCGTTTTGATATTGGCAAGCCTGACTTTGCCGTCGGCTGTACCGAATATGATCTGCTGTTCAGGTGGCCAGATGAGACAGGTGACTGCACTCTGCTGGATAAACTTGTTACATATGCTCTTCTTGTCTCCCCTACAGAGGAATATGTACAATTGTATTTTAAATATTACATAAAGATTTTAATGGAAATACAACTTTCTATTTGCAAGGTTTTTGCCTATGTGTGTTGAATTAATAATGTAATGCTAACCATTAGATAAGAGATTAGATTAACCAACAGTTTCTGTATTGTAATGCACACAATTGGCGAAATTTAAAAAAAAAAAAGAAAAAAGAAAGAAAAAATAATAAGAAACGAAAACTTACCAGTCTTCACCGATCTTGTATACAAAGATGATATTGTCGGTTTGGCCAATAGCAATCTTTGTTGAGTCTGGTGAAAATGCAATACCCTTAACCATGTAACTCTTCTTTCCATACTGAAACAATTTTAAAAGGTCAGACATTTGTATTCGAACATCACGTACCTCTTCAGATACAAGTGCACGTAAAGAATCACAGTAAGCAACATTGCAAAATGATGTGTACATTACCTTTGGATCTGCAGGTTTCGTAGCAAACTTATCTCGTCTCTCCCCATGTTCGTCATAAAGCAGTATCACCCTGTCATATGTAGCAACTGCAAATTTAGTATTGCTGGGTGACCATGCCATGGCAGTGATCTTTGCTGCCCCTTCCTAAAACCATTTATAAAGAATATTTTATGCTGCAGTTGGTAATAAACAATTGTACTTAAATATAAAAGGCATGCACTAAAATTAGCGTATGTGAACTTATTTGGTAAAATATGATTGTTGGAGGATAAAATAAAAAGTGATGAATTAAGTGATCATCTATATGTTATTTCTTACATGCTAATTTACTTTACTCATGCAATTCTTCAACAAGTTTCATTTATGGTTAACCGGTACTTGTAATAAAAACTCTTTGACAATGATGCACTATATCAAGGAAACGAGCTAAAAAATGACAAAATCTACTTGTATCATACAAGGGAGTAAAGGGAAACATGCAATAGGAACAACTAAATAGTGAAGGAGTTGTTTCATAGCACATCTAGCCGAGCAACTAAATTTTACTTGTAACAGAATAAGTTTACAAAAAGTTTGACAGATTGTACATGTAAAACATATCCCTTTGCTCATCCAGAGAGAAGCTATGATATACACACACGTTCATTGAAGAAAACGTTCAGCCAGCACAGAGCTTTTTAAGGTTCAAAACATCAGTAGAAAAACCACAGTTAAGATGACATAGAGTAACATGAATATCAATTTCTTGTTTTCGGACAAAACATATAGTCTAGAAAATGCACAATCGAGCCTTTTCTCTTTTGACAATAAAACTACAGAAACTGTTATCCATTACCTCGCCAGGCAACTGAGTAATATTCAATACAAAAGTTAATCATTTCTTTATCGTTAACAATTGCTTAAACTGGACCATTTGGTCTAGGTCTAGTCTTCATCCGTAGTAGAACAGATCTAACATCTAATTTTAAAAATAGGTCCAGATGGACCTGAGCTCATTTGGCATTATCAAAATACTTAGACAATTTAGACCACAATATCACAAGGATATCTCAAGGATATGTCTAGGATCAAATTTCCAATGTCATCAATGAAAAAAGAACAAATATGGCTGCCAAACTAGAAATATAAGTGATATCACTATAATTTTTACAGAAAATAAAGAGGGTAAATAGATGCATATGCCTGTAAAATATAAAGTCTCTATCTTTAACTGTGTGTCAAGGAATAAGGTTTAAAAAATACAAATATGGCTGCCAATTTGAGAATAATGGTCACAGCAACATAGGCTTTGAGATAGGACATAGATGCATATGTATGTAAAAAATGAAGTCTCTATGATCAATAGTGTGCTCAGGGTGACTGTGCACAGACGACGATGACAACGACGACGGACACTTCATGATTCTATAGGCTCTTTGGCATATATGCCAAATGAGCCAAAAAGCAAAGCAAAATGCAATGCTTTTGGTGTTTCCGCCCAACGCTAGCGGTAAAGCAAAAAGCAAAGCTAAAGCTCAGTGTGGCTGGGCCCTTAGGCTATACAGTTGTCCCGGATATATCGATATTTTTGGTGCGGGAAAATAGCATCGATATAAGCGGGATATCGATATACGCAGAACAAATAATATGAGGGTCTATTAATTTGATGCGGGAAAATAGCATCGATATAAGTGGGATATCGATATACGCAGAACAAATAATATGAGGGTCTATTAATTTGATGCGGCAAAAAAGTATCTATATAAGCGGGATATCGATATAAGCGATATCGATATATCCAGGGAGGAGTGTATATCCCTGTGTTTTTTTTCATTGCAAATAGTATTCATCATCCCTTACTGCTATCCTATCCTCCCTCTTATATTTACAGGTTGGACTAAGAAGCTAGAATAAAATTTAAAAATAGGTCCTGGTGGACCTGGGCTCATTTGGCATTATTAAAAACCAATTAGAAGAATACTGGACATAATGTCACTTGGACACAAATAAAATGACAGTATAAATAAAATCAATTCTAAAATAATTATGAGAAAAAAAACAAATATGGCTGTGAAACTTGAAATATAGGTGGCACCAACATAATTCTCGCATACAATAAACAAGGTATATAGATGCATAAACCTGCCAAAAATGAAGTCTGTACTATCAAGTGTTTGTCCAGGAGTAAGGTTCAAACAAAAAACCAAATATGGCTGCCAATTTAATAATATATGTCACAGTGAAATAATATTTGCTGTGCATAGAGGGGGCACATATGTGCATATGTGTACAAAATATGAAGTCTATGATAAATAGTGTGCTCAGAGTAACTGCACACAGACAACAACGACGACAATGTCAATGACAACCACAACGACAGACAATTCATGATTCTATAGGCTCTTTGGCAATTATGCCAAATGAGCCAAAAAGTATGATTGAAGATGAAAACATGGCTAAACATTCTTAGAAAAGTGAGACCAGAAAAATTGGGGTGCACAGGCTGAAAAAAGGGCAAATTACTTTAAAATTTTATACTTAATTTTTGGAATATTTCCCGTGATCTAAAAAGTTCCCTGTGTTGTAACTACACTCATCCCCGGATATATCGATATCGCTTATTTCGATATCCCACTTATATCGATAAAAAATCCTGCACCAAATTTCTTCCATTGACCCCAATGTTAATTTCCCCTCTTACATCGATACTTCTGCCCACTTATATCAATTTTTTTTTTTCAAATTTTACTTTTTGATGGAATATGATTGGGGGTCATCTCTAGTTTCTATGCCCATACTTACGCCTCATCTGAGTGAAACATAAATAGTTCAAAATCCATGTCAAAATATTGAAGTTGTTTAAAATTTAAAATAATGTAAAATTAAAAATAATTCATTTTAACAGACAATTTTAATGGTTCAGTAGGGTCACTTTAAACAAAACTTGTTTCACAAAATGGCAAGAAGCCACTTCAAACAAGCCAATTTACAAAGAGCCACTAAAATAAATGGAGTCTGGTTATATTTCAAATAAGCCAATTTGCATGAAGCCACTTTAAAGGTTAAAGCCTTTTGAAAGTGAATTGGGTCATATTTGTGCATTGTGAAAATTCCTTTGCTTATTTTAAGTGGTTTCTTCCCATTTTGTAAAAGAAGTTTTGTTTGGTTGGAAAATCATGGAATTATCAGTAAAAACTTAAAACAAGGCCAATAAAACCAAAACGAGGCAAATGTGATAGAATTGTTAGCAGAAACTCAAAAACCAAAACGAGGCAAACATAACAAAACATGATGAGAAATGCACAAATCTGTCTATCAGATCTACAATGCAAAAAGGGTCTGGAACCCATTCATTTGAGGCAACGCTAGTTTTAACGCTAGTGGCCACTTCAATACAACACACAGGGACCCGGGGACTGGCTATATACATAATTTGCAAACTCTTTTTATATTAAATATTTCAAATTGATGGTTATCATTAGCATGACAGCATAAGCAGGGTGGGGAAACGGTACGCTGTTTAAGATGCTTGTAAATGGCGTAAAATTGCCATTTGTCACATGTTTCCAATTTTAAACGAAACTGTAAACATATCTGGTGAACTTAACACTTTAAAAGGATCTCACATATCAATTCAAAAAAATACAACTGGACAACTGGTTGTATGCTTGAAAAAGAATTGCATCTGAGATGAATTTCGGAGCCATTTTTGAAAGTCAAATCATATGCGGCATACTACACAAATGTCATTGATATCACATTTTTAAAAATAAAAGCAACACTACATATAATTGACAATGCATGACATACCGTAAATTGCCGATTTGACGCGCACTCCCAAATTGACGCGCAACCCCTTTTTTCATCCATTGCAATACTTTTTTAAACTCATTTACGGAACTTTTCACCATCGTAACTTGTTAACTGCACATTGGCGGATCTAGGGGGGGGCGCAGGAGGCGCGCGCCCCCCCCTACGGCCCAAAATTTCTTCATTTTCATGCAGTTTTTCTCGATTTTTG
>JBCAUI010122541.1:0-18503 GCA_038406195.1 Haplosyllis anthogorgicola
GGCTGCTATCTCATTGCACTTTGGTTTGGTCCATTGTTCCAAGGCTGTTAGTATAGTCTTGGGTTCCTTTTGGTCTAACCCTTCACATTTGATGTATGATCTTGCCATTTTCCCTGCCCACAGTAGTACATAGTCTGCTTTCGCAGTCTTGCTTAGGGAGCTCAGTGGGGCAGCTAGGATTAACTCTACCTCATCTTGCCGTAATGTACAGACTGTAACACCTTCTGTTCATTGATCTGGTTTCACTTTGTAATTAGGGCTCTCGAAGAAATGTGCAAAATATCAAGAGAGAACGAATAATTTGATTTGCAGTTCACCATGTCATGACATAATATAGCAACAAATTAACTTACACTTCGTTCCCGATTGCTCATTCTAAACAATGATACTGAGAACATGTGTATTAAACGGGCATTTTGCAAATTATTTCCAAAAAAGATGGGGGATCCGAAGAATGGTTAAAGATTTGGGCTGTGGATACGGAAATTCAAGTCATACCATTCAGCTGGCAAGTAGTATCTTACAACAGCAGTTCGATGTTGCTTTCCAGAGTGGTCTATAACTGGTTAAATGGTTGGTGTGTGTTCTTTTATGTGTATATGATTGGTACACAGACCGTCTGAATGCAGTAACCGGCTGGATTTTGCATCTAAACATTGAGGAAGGTACCTATGACAGGACAATTTTCCAGGTTTACGTAACTAAAGCTGAAATGTGGAAATAGCCGCCATGTTACTTGAATTTTAGTAACTTCGAAATATCAAGCAGAAATAGAACCTCTTCGAGCGGCCTACTGAATGAGAGTATTTGTGAAAATTGCAGCTGTATCCTTATGTCCAGATATGATGTAATCTTGACTTTAACATCTAATATCTGTGTTAACGTTTATTAACCCAGAACTGACAGAGAGCATTAGCCGATTATATCACTGAAGTGCAAAGCGATATTTTCACGGTAGTTTTGGATAAGCTACATAAAGACGATGTATGGCGTAAGTGTTGGTTACAAACGACTTTCCTTCGCATGTCAATCACCATAAATCCGCATTTTGTACGAAAATCAGATTGTAGGATGTAAGTTTTCAAGATCCCAAACAAGTGTTATTGTACTGCAAAAAACCATAATAAACTGTTATTTTCAATATGAAACGATGTCCAAAGCGAAAAAGGCAAAACTGCTTTTAAGTCTAGACTTGCCTTTTTGATGGTTGCTGAAGTGTTCGTTTAGCATGACCCACAAATGTTCAGACTCCAGACTGGGAGATTTTGCCTGTGATGTAAGCACCAAATGCAACAAAATTGGGCCTTTAGAAATCTACTATACAACAGTTGTATGTGCTCATTTGTGCGATTTTTACTAACCAAGTTGGTTTCACAATCCTTTTGGGAAAGAAACGTGTTAATAGTAATGATCCTGCTTCAGGGACAGGAACAGATCTCACTGCATATCAAGTACTTTACATTGCACTAAACATTTTGATTTCAGAAATGTTATGCATAGATACGCATTTGTACATGTTTCTTCGCTCCTGACAACACTTTAACTTTACCATCACACATCAGATCAAATTATGTACTTTTACGAGATCATTTTCATAGAGGTAGAAATAGTTGCAGTAAATATATCAATGAAAATACATCTTATTTCTACATGAAAATAAAAACAAAAATCACGTTCAGTTTTGTTTATGACGTTTTATTTTGTTACTCGGTATAAAATGTTTGGGGAATTTCTGTAAAAATATAATACTCGAATTGTTCGCATTCTGTACAACTGTAACAAACGCTACGGTTACCTACATTATGTTACTATAAATAAATCATATTAACAATTAATTGCATCACTTTTTGCCTTAAACTTCTACTTTGAACTTTAAACGAAGTTTACGGACTTTTCATCACAGTCAAAACAACCATATAACATCGAAAGTTACCCACATTGCATACATTAACATGTTTAAAATCGAAAATTCGAAACTCTCACTTTGCTGAAAAGAATAGTCTTCTTTTCCTTTAAAAGAGTAAGATCAGGGTACTAGTACTAAATGCATAGATAGAGTAATAAAAGCAAGTCATTTCGTTTGTTCGTTGACCATTTTGCATTGTACAGTTTATAAATTCTTGTATTGCATACGAAGTTGTCATGTATCGATGTTGTTGGGCTATTAGTGGCCGCAACATTGTCTTCGTTGTGATATTGTCATAAAATACCCCCAGTATCTTCTTAATAAAAGTTTGTTATATATGTGTTGGCTTTGTGCACCTACAATGACTTTACGTCATGGTGCTCTTTCATTTCATCTCTTTCTTCAATTGTTATTGTGGATATTATTAAATATCATGTACAGGTTTAGGTATTTGCAAAATATTATACTAAAACAAGTGCTAAATGTGTTATCATACTTTTCATACCTACTTACAATTGGAATTAAAGTTTACAGTATTTCCGGAGACAGTATTAAAGAAATAAAAGAGGACCCTATGTACAGTTATCTGTAAATTATTGCGTTAATTTCTTCACCCTTTTAGAAGTTAGAAACTGAAATCAAAACACCAATATTAAACCACTCCATGTACACTCAAAATATCATGTAGTTATAAAATACATTTCCAATAACATAATATGATTGGTTCTATTATGATTATTTAAAAACGTGCTTGCAGTTATATGCAGCTTTCGCTAAAAATGTTACCATAGTGAATTGATTACGAGTAATTTACTGAACACAAGTAATGAAAACCGTTATTTTAGCACCATTAAGCATTAGTCATTACAATGATTACGCTTCCCAAAACAGCTTCACTCGTTTTCAATTGGTGACTAGACGATTAATATATAATGGTATCTTATGCATGTATGTATTACGCCAAACCTCTTAAAATTTTGCCTTCACTCCTATCTACTGAGTAAATAAATTAATTATACGTGGATTTTATAGTCAATTCATAGTTAAAACGATAGAACGTGCAAACAACTCTTAAACCTAACTAACAAGAATATCTGAGTGCGTGGTACATATCTCATATTAGAACAATGTAAAATAGACAAGATAAGTTGTGATTTATATGTCATTCGCTGTCAATGTAACAATTTTCTTGTCACAACCTTAATCATTCTGTCCTTGTCCTTTAAAAAGAATACCCTACTTTAAACTGTCTCCAATGCTGCCCTGAATTTACTTTAATAGTTAAGTAACTCTGTCAGTATGAATATATAAAACTTAATGTCATGTATTAATGACCCTTCTTCGCAAACTTTAACTGTAAATGATAAAATGGAAGACTGAATTTGAAACAGATACAAAGTCAAGAATTAGTATGTGCGAATCCACATGTTGAAACATTGTGTGCTTCTGTGTGGATCTGGATCAGGGTTCCCATGTTAAAACTTTGTATTTCAGTGTAAATTAATCAGGTCATTTTTTTAGCCTCCAATAATCTTTTCAAATAATTAATAAATTTGCGAATATCAGTCAGACATGGGAACCCCGGTTAACAAGACAAATCGGGTAATAGAATATAAGCAAATGGCACATTTATTCGTTGAACAAATGGCACCATGTAGCACCAATACAATATTTTTGCCACCTTCAATTTAGTAACAATAATTTTCTCGCCCAGATAAATGTCAATGGTCCGTGTTGTAGGTCATTTACTTGGATCTCATGACCTAAGTTTGGTCTGTTTAGCACCGCCACTAGATGGCCTGCTACTCGCTGCAGACATGGGGTGAGATATGGGTGCGCCACCGCTGCTGCTGATGACACTGCGATGATTCCCTGAACGGAATAGTGCTATCTCCTCTATGAAGTTAGCAGGGACCAAACCCTTTCTGCCTTTTACCTAGAAAAATTAAAAGAGAAATATTTTTAAACGTGCTATTAGTACAATTACGATTATGAACTTTTGCGATATACTGAAAAAATTTCCCAAACTAATAAACATAACTTGGATAAAATCAAAAGATTATATGGCAGAGGGTCTGTAAAACGAGTGTCACCTTGACAAATTGACTGTACTTACCCTAGCTTGATAGAAGCCATCAGGCATTGCAGGTCCGTATGTTGTAATGATATCTCCTGCGGCAAGTGGAAGCTCATCAGAAGTATCCGATTTCGGTGACTGGGTTTGCGGATTATAATTGTAGATTGCCATAAAGACTCGTCGGTCGTGATCTCCCGTACCATTGTAGCTGCCTGACATGATGGAGGACACGTCCCCATCGCCCGCCGAGTCCCCTTCGTCCTCACCACGATGTCGTCCTGGCCCTTCGTAGTTGGTGTGCACGGGGCGGGATAAGCCTCCGTTGGTTGAGACAGTTTGTAACGTGAAGTGGTGGGGTTTGTGCAGGTTGAGATGTTCTATCAAGGCCTTGGTGAGGTGCGGGCTAGGGAGATCCTGCTTGTCACGCCCGTCTACTTGCAATCGGTATCCTTTCACATAGACACCGTTGCTTCGTGCTAGTTCGTCCATCAAGGGTGCTTTCCATGCTAACAGCAAACTGTGTCGGCCCACAATACGTTGTACCTGTAGTGCCATCGGTGCGGCTGGGTGCCCACTCAGTTTGCTGCTAACTGGTTGGCTGGCCTCACTTACTAAGGAGGTAGGTGCTGAGGTAGTGGGTAGAGAGGGCATAGACGTAGCTATTTGTAAGGGGTATCCGTTCACTTGGTTATAGTGTCCAGGGTGAGCTATATAACCATGAGGTTGCTGTCCACTAGATTTAGGTTTACAGTTCCTTTTGGGGTTTCTTGCCATGGGCATGACAGGGGCACCAAGGAACATGGGGTGTGTTATGCTGCTACCGCCCTCTCTAGTGGATGACCTTGCACTGCTGCTGCCTGATCTCATTCCTTCGGGATTTTCATCATAAGTAGATGAAACATAAGGCACTGCAATTATTGTGGAAGTATAAATGTTAGTCTATGGGCAAAGAGTTACCACACTGTGTGCGTATAAATATGCACACTTCTTATTATTAAATTAGCTTAGCATTAATGTTCGTTCATTTAAGTTGCAATGAAGAAAGACCATTTCATCAATTAATTGGAACCAAAAGATAACACTGAATTACCTTTGTGCATAGGAACGTGTGTTCTTTGCAGGTCAGCATGCATGCTCAAAATCTGCTCAGGAGCTTTATCTCCATAAACGTCCTGTATTCAAAATACAAAATATGAGTGTCAGTATTTCTCAACACAATCAATTGATTTTTGATCGATAACACAGTAACATAATAAACGTAATGTAAAATGGGAATGGAAAGTTTACTTACAGATTTGGGTCTGTGAGGCCGTGCCGGGTAGACGGGTTGTAGATAGTTGGCGGGGACTAGTCCAACTTTACCGTCTAATTCTGCTTCAAAATAACCCTTGTCATCTGTTGAACCTGAAAAACAAGTTAATAAAGGTATTATTAAACTGTTTCACATCACATTTTGCCACTATTTACAACAAATACAGTAATTGAATACATCCTTCTCGAATTACTCAGATGTATAATTGTGACATTGTAACTGTTAAAATTTACATAAAGATACCCTCAAACAAAAATAAAAAGAAAAGGTTCGCATGAGTTTAATGTCTTTGAGAGGGTAGGTCAGCTTGGCAGTAGTATTAGTCATTTTAATATGTCAGTCGTATCTCTAAAAGCCAGAGGAAGGCAGTCTGATGCATCTTCGTAATATCCGCCAACAATTTTTAACTTTGTACCAAAGTCAAACTTAATAAATCATAAATAATATCATGACAAGGAACTGGTACGTTCCAGTGATGGACGCATACATTTATGCATATCCGGATGTACATTCCGGATGCCTATGGCTCATCATGCAACACTGGCCATGATGCTCACATACATTAGACCTAAACACAAATTTGGTCTTAAATAACTAGAAGTTAGCATTTATTTAAGTAACTGACAACAAAAATTAAAAGTGTGTGAACATGAACCAAAATTCAATTTAGCCAGGTACATTCTCAACGAAAACATGGTTCTCAAATAAACATCTTACATTCGGCAAATATTCCAGGTTCTATCATATACTGCAGAACCAGTCTACATCCAACTGTTACTATTTCACCTGAGAATGTAATAATTACGTTTCAACACACGGAATCCATGTTGAGATATTTGCAAATTACACTTCTTCCAATACAATATGTGCTGAAAAATTACCTATCAATAGGGAAATATTAAAATTACAAGGTGAACTAGACCTGGATTCTTTTGTCCTTTCCAGTCTCCTGTCGACAATATTTTGCTACATGTCCGGATAAGAATGACAACATAGCTAACAAGACATCAGCATACCTAACACTTTAACTATATCCCCTTCTTTCAACGGTAGCTCGAGTCTCTTGTGGCCGCTTCTACTGAAGTGCTCTGGATTGTAATCCTTCACTGCTCGATAGTTTTCTGTGGATGACGAACTTCTTGTTATTACCATCGGTTCTCCTTTTGAACGTTTCTTCTGTTTTGGCAGTGTGTGAGCACCTAAAGCAACATTTGTTTCGTAATTTAATACTTTTACATCTTAAACATCAATTATTATCATCCATTACGATACAATATGACAGATAAATTCAAAATGCGAACTGTTGCACACAGTAATCGGTGGCCTGTACAAAGATAACGCAATAACATTTGCTCTCACCTTCTTCAGTGAGCTGGGTGATCGGGGCAAGACTGGCTTGTGGTGCTATAACTAAATCATCTATTGTAACGTCATCCGCTGGTCCAGCTCTTACATGTGCTGAACCGTTGGACATGGGTGGTGCCATCTGCAAAAAGTGGAATACAGTTTGTAAAGTAAGGACTGTTCTGTACATTAAATGCGTCATCGTAATATACATCACGTTGTACAAACATATAATAATCTTCTTACGTTGCATACCTGAGTGCCATTAGATATTCTCTGTTCGATGAGAGCTTCGATTTGATCGGTGGATGCTTTAGGCTTCTGTACAGAGCCTGCAACATCGCTGCCATAAGTATTACTGTCTGTGCCGCTGTGTAAGACGGAGGCCGAGACAAGCGGCGGCAAGTCGCCTAATATCATCTCATCCTGAAATACACCAAACGAATCTATTGTCATTTCAATCGAAGTTAAAAAGTCCTTGTCGAATTTTAAGTAAACAATATTTTGGGGGGAAAAACGTAACATCTTTATATTCGACGCACTTTACAGCTGATAACTTGAAAATACTTGTAGTTACAGATAAGAAGCAAGATTCGAACATTTATGTTAAATTTTCTTCCATTTGCAAGGCATAAATGGTTATTTCTCAAACGCATTACACATTTGATGTAAAGCAATGTCTCACCTCATCACTACTTGGCACATGAAGTGGAGTTAGAGGTCTGTTGTATTCCTCTGATGCACTCTTGGATATCATCTTATCCGCTTCTAATACAACTCCAGATTTCTTATTTACTTTACGAACTTCATTAGCTAATTTTTCTATCAGGTTGTCCTGCAAATAGATAACGTGAAAAAAATTAACGGGTTGACAGTGTTATCTTGTTTGTACTAGTTTTTGCCAAGTAACCAGAAGAATCAGCTTTCAAATCTTGTCTATATTCCGCATTTCCTTAGAATGTTAAATTTTTATTAAGCCTTGAGTTAAATCTACCACAAAAGATAATTAAATAAATTCTTACCTTTTCTTTACACGTTTTGGACAATGTGATCACCTTAGTACGGAGAGGAGTGATTAAGTTTTCTGCTTGTGATTTACTTTTCTCCATTGATGCATACTGTAATTACACATGCCCCATGAATCATTTGAACACAATAACGTTATTCGTAAATAGGTTACCTAAATCCCTGATGATTTGTTTCATGTTGTGAAACTTAAATATTTAATGAACAATGTTTCAATCATCCAATACTTTGATGTAAGGGTCGACCCAAGTTAATACCCACGTGATCTTAGAAATGATTCTTCCATATCTTGGAACATGATATCCCCCGGATTAAAGACAAATATAATAGAAAGTCGTTGCATGTAGATGTCATTACCTTAGATTTGATTTTCTTGTATTCTGCACCGTACACCTGTAGTGTGTTGTTGTCACGAGTCAGTAGATCTACTTCGTGATGTAATGATGCATTCTCCTTTACCAAATCATTGTTTTGTGATTTCTAACAAAAAACATGACATAAGGCTTTTTTTATTTAATTGTTTGGATTACATTTCCCGCCGCACTTTGAAATCAGGATTTCAAAAAAAAACCCCAAAAAATGAGTACTCAAATGGCTGCTGAAACACATTGCATGGGTCAAAATACAGTTGTCACAGACAAGATCCGTCAAAAGCTGATTGAGAAAAATCTTAATTTTATTGATATTTAGAAATAGTTTAGCTTTTTAGGGGCCAAGTTGAATTTTTTTTATTCTTTTTTCTGATCGCCGCACTTTGAAAATCCTGCCAGTGCAATGTAATCCAAATGATTAAAAAAATAAGTCTAAGATTATTAGAAAAAGCGCAAATAGATACTAATCTTTTTAAAATAATTTATACATTTTACACGAAGAGAATCTTTCCTTTTTAGATACGTACCGTCGCTTTAAATTCATCTTCGACGGCTTTAAGTTTGCTCTCAAGCTGCTCTCTCTCTAATTCTAATCTTTCCAGATCAGTAAGTTGCCCTCTCAGTTTCATAACTGTTTCTTCTAGTTCTTCTATAGTTTGTTCGGCTTCATTTGTGTTGGTAAGACGCTTTTCTAATTCATTGTACTAAAGCAGAAATTAGTTGCAAAATTAGTATTGTTAATGAAATCTACAAAAACCATATACGTACTACTGAGACATGATTAAAGAGTTCGAATATACCTCTTTCTGCAAATCTGTAAAGTCAGTTTGTAGGTCAGAGTATTTCTCTCCCAGATCTTTATTTTCGTCGAGTTTCTTTTCCGCTTTCTTCAAAGCCTCTGCCACAGATTTTTGTTCTTCCTTCTGGGTCACTGTGTCTTCTTGCCATTTTCGCAGTTCTTGCATGAGGGAATCAATGCTATTGCTCTGTAAAAGCAACACAAGAAGAGCATACAGTAAGGTCCTCAGGAGCAATGTTTTGTGCGGGGAATTCAATTAAAGACTGATTACACGACGTTTGGCGACAGGTGTAATGTTTAACTATGTTATTTTGATTTTAATGGATTTCAACATCTGGGTTACAAAAATTAAAATTCAAAAGTATTCTTACACACACATACCTTAGCGGTTAGTTCGTTTTCTTTTTTCTCCAGTTGTAATTTCAGGACATTGACATTGGATTCGAGTTCAGGCTCTACTCCCTGTGCATGAACAGTACATGTTTAACATTACGATATGATGTTGTTAACAGTATGACGACAGTAGGTTATACAGTAGGTTATACTGCCAGCAAAGGAAGCCATTAAAATATGTAAAATACGTAAAATGGACGTAAAATACTTTACAGATACATATACTGTTTCTCATTGCTGCCTAATTTTCAACTGTCTCACAACTCTTTTTCAACTGGCTTGGAAGAAGAAGTGAAGGTGTACAACATATTTCAAGCAACAGAAAGTGTATTAAGAAGACGAACTGATGAAGAATAATTTCAATGAAGTAATTTTATGGGTTGTGTCTATCAGCTATTTTGTCTATAATGTTTATTAGAGAGAGATTCAAAGGTCACACTTCTTACAAGGGTGAGGTGAAAATAATCATGTAAATTTAGCAACAACAAAAATAAATCTGTTACATAAATTAATGTTCAAATCATTAAGAAAACATATCACTTCTGTGTTAACATTTTAACTTCATATTGTTGTAATTTAGTGCTAATAATGAGCAACTCATTTTCAAGAATTACTTGTTGGAAAACACAGACTCAGTGCTAAAACGCCATGATTTCTAGATACTTTGATGTGTCATACCTACTTCTTATATCTTAAGGTAAATTGTATTCTGTAGACAATTTAAAAACAGAAATTTTGTTGAAACATTCATCATCTAATATTGTTGAAAATCTAATATGGTTATCTCACTGGATGATCCAAATATTTAAAAGCATCGATGTGATTTATTTAGAAAGTGTAGAGTGTACTGTATGTCTGCATACTTTTTGCATGAGGTCATGAGTGGTTGTCAAAACAGACATAAAATGGATAATTTTCGAAATATCAAGCCTGCGGTATTTCTAGGTTATACTTTTGGGAGAAAAATATCTGAGACCTGCACTGCAGGTCTTTTATCAAAACAACAGCATACAAAACTGTTCAAAACACAAACCTTGTCTTTAGCTGCGGTTTGTAACACTTCTAGTTCGGCATCCTTCAGTTTGACATCTTCTTGGAGTCGTTGTATTTTATCCTGCAGTTCTACCATCGTTTGCGAGTTGTCACCAGCATCTAGCTCACGCTTGTTGATCTCAGCCAGGTTTAGTTCTTTTTCTTTGGCCTAAGATAAGGTATAACAACTTACAAAACGAAGTTCTAAAGTGGAATACCACAAGTAAACAACATATCAATACCTATGGACTAAAGTCTTATCATGTTACACAGCGAAGATCTTCTGCAATTATTGCTACAGAGGAAATTGCTCATTCATACCTTAAGTTGCTTTTCCAGATGTGTGATTCTTTCTCTGAGTATTTCCCTCTCGGACTGATGTAACGTGCCCATGCCACTATCAGGTATACTGTCGACCGACGATGCCATTCTCTTACCCGGTGAGGTGCTAAGTAAACTTTCCGAGATGACTGAATCCCGGTCCACTGATTTGGCTCTCGGTGGAGTTCTGCTCTGACCTGCAATACCCAAATAATACAATTACATTGCTGAAACTTCAGCATTGATATGACAATTACAAGCTTGATATCATTTATTAAAACTTGCCAAAACTTGGGCTGTGTGAAAATCTTAACCATGATCTGTGAGACGTTTTATTGCCAACCAATGCGGTCACTAATACGGATGAATTCTACTACCAATATTTAGGAAATTAGAGTTTGGTCCCGCTACTATGTCTCACATCTCCCTAATATCAGTGAATACTGAACTTACTTCTGAGTCCTGTGATCTCATCCTCATCAATCTCTGACGCTTCGTCAGCGCTCATTACACTCTCGTGCGCAGAGGGAAGGTAGAAGGAGGAGTCATTACCGGGTGAATCAAGCCGTCTCATACTTAACTCTGGTGGGATACTTTCCGGGAGCGGTGGAGGCTGGGATGAGCCAGAACTGAAAATGAAAACAATAAATAATATGTATGAATACCACAAAGGTTATTATAAGGAGTACTTCTGATTAAGATTATCAAGTGCAATTATCCGACGATCATAAAATGTATGTCGGTGATATTTTGAAGTTGACTCTGGACAAATATTTATTTTGTAACACATCTTTGTACCTGCTTGCACTAAGAACTGACGATGTTCTGGGCTTCTTGATGATGTCGCCATCTTCTTCCCCGAGAATCATTGTTAATGTTACATCCTCTGAAAACACGAAAACAACGAATGCATTCATTTGCCTTAAATAGGTTGTACGCCGCAATTCCTCACCAATTGCAATGATGCCATAGTAAATTAAAATCGGTACATATCAATAAAGTTTACCTTTTGCACTTTCGACATTGGACCAGAGAGTTTCTTCATCACTAACATTGCGCTGTCCGGCGGATGGTCCTTCTATGGCCGACCAGACCGTCTCCTCTGTGTCCGGATCCACTATTCTACCGTATACGTGATGCTTCGTCTGAAATTGTCACAAGAAAACGTAATTACGGGTTTATCATTTGACGTTTCATTTCATCACATTGTGAGATTATTTTAAGATAACAACAGACATTCCAGTGACGATCATAATCCTGTGATTAATTCCAGTGATTACATGTGACAATTTAAAGTTTCCACTTGAATCTCTTACCACACAAAGCGTATTGTATCCACTCACTCACTCACGCTGCACTCTGTAATTTTACCTTGATGCGCGTATCTATCTCGTTTAACGACAAATTAAAACCCAAAATCCTCTGTTTCCCAAACTTACATCAGCTCACGAATAGCCTGATCCCTTTCAACGCATACATTTTTTCCCTTTCCACATTTTACCTCCCAACCCCAACAACATCAAACTTACCACTCTGTACTACAAGAACGTTGAAAGTGTAAGATAAACATTAGAATCATCTTACTCCGTTGAACCCTGACCTTAATTGAAATAATGTTGGTTCCAAATACTGTGACCATGAGAAATAAACAAAAACATGCTTTGTGCTACTACTGAAGCATGAATAAAGGTGCAACGATTGCGAAAACACAACAGAGAAAAATTGTGTAATTTGTCATGAAATGATAATAAAAATTTGAAGCATGCGCGATACGTACCTGGTATATAGCATTGAGGTGATTCTCATCCACTGTGTGAACAGACGCTTCAGTTCCGGATTCCGAACTTTTGTTACCCACATCCACACCGGATGCGCGACCCCGTTTATCTGATCCAAAACTTCCGGACCCTTTCTTGGGACTTTGAACAAGTTTATTTGTAATTGGTTTTTCATCCGAAAATTGGAAAGGAGGATCAAGATTGAAAGATTTCGGACTTTGAGTCTCAGCACTCTTCGTGATGTCAGATTTTGGAGTTTCATCTAATTTCCTGAGTGTTGGATTCATGACATCCTCATCAACACTTGAACCATCAGATGACGAGCTTGAATACGCAGATCTGGATCTGGACTTATATTTATCTTTCTGTGCACTGGGAGATACATCTGACTGATCTCGTTTCGATTTTCGGCCTGAACCTCTTCTCGGTAAATTATTGTTTTTGTCCAGATCATTGTTACCATCGCAGTCTTTAGGCTTAGATCTGCCAAGGGTGACCTCAGTTTCACTAACGTCTCCTGACGGATCATCAAGGGGCATTAGCGTGTACTCGAAAACTAAACTACTACACGTCGATTCCTTATCAGAATCAGTGTCGGAATCATGTTTAGTGTAAACTTGGTTATTTGCTTTAACCGTATTTAATAAACTCGAGTCAGTACTTGAGGTCAGGTCCGACTCTGTATCTGTACTGGCTTCAGACTCAGAGTCGCGCAGTACGGTGGCGGCAGGATGGGGTGCCTGCTGTTCGGAATCTGTCAAGCTCGCCAGAGAGGTAGGCGTGTTAGTTCCCTCCGTGTAAAGCAGTGACTTATTCGTGTTAGTTATCAGCTACAACATTCACAAGGTACAATGTGCATGCGGAAAATACAAGTGAAATACGACAGAATAACGCGAAACAAACTAGCAAGGAACATGCTAGATCCGGATCGATGTTACATATTCTTTGCCAAATTTCATTTTTAGATTGAAACAAGAGTTACAGATTATATAGCTTAAAAGATGCAATAGATGTAGCAGTTACACCAATTTAGTATATTCAAAGTGCTGCTATATTAAATGCCACTAGATATCTAGAGTACATGCCGTGCACAGAAGTGAAAGAGGGCCAAACCAAACAGTATATTTGAAGCAAGGAGAACGAATTTTGGTTTGGGCTAAAGAAACATCAAAATGGCAACTGCCATGTTGAAGCCATTGAATATTTAAAATGAAATTGATTAAGAAATACGGTGCTTTTATAATTTTCAACAATTATCTGTTGGTCCATTGCAGGCGGCAACTACCAGATTTTACGCTATGAAGGCTTCGCATGTAAGAAATGATCGTGAAAATGTGGGATTTGAACTCCTGCTTCAACTGACTTGTTTTGTCCCTCTGAAATATTATACTGACTTACCCCAGCCACGGGCGATAGATCTATACTAGATGCCTCTGATCGGGTATCCAGTTCTGAACCTAGTTCCATAGTTATCTCCTGTTCGGATTCATTGGATGACGAGTAACTCCTGGGTTTAGTTTTCCTGTCCTTCCTGCTCCGCTTGGGTGACGGTGTATCTGGTTGTACCTCATATCTACCTCTGGTTTCTGGTTTATGTTGTCCTCCTTTAGTTTTGGGGCTTGGCTTCCGTCTCAACTCGAAATTCGGCTCATTCCTAAATTCTTTTTCGGCTATCAGGCTCGCCTCGTCGTAAGATCTTCTCGTGGGATCAGCTCTGCGGAACGGGCTGGGACTCAGGTAATCCGACGACAAACTTGAGGCTGATTCTATGGGAGTTGAAGCCAATAACTGCCCATCGAAAGTACCAAATACCGGTGATTTACTCCTTGCAACTCTGATTGGGCTCATGGGATCTTCTTCAACATCACTTCCTGACCTCGATGACCTTGAACTTGACCTACTCTTCCTTGCAACTGATACAATAGGCGTGCTAGATTCTTTCGGTTTTGTTCTTTCTGGCTTTATTTCATCCTCATGCACTGGTCCTCGTTTCTTTTTTCTGCTTCTTTCTTTCTTCTCTTCATCATCAAGATTATCCAGAGAATCCGCTGATTCATCCGTTCTATCTGTCCATCCTATTCTCTTACCTTTTCCTTTCGCCATTCTGATGCTCCCTTCTTTCCTAAATATGTCGTCATCTATAACAGATATCCGGGAGCCCAATCTTTCTCCGAACCTGGGCGGGCTGCCCTCTCTCGGTCTCGGACGATCCCCTATTTTTGATGTTCTGCGTTGTGGTGGTGAACTATGAGATCTGCGCATTGTCTTTGTACTGGTATCTGGTTCACCTTCTCTCGAAAATTGCTTTATAATGTCACTTAGAGGCCTTCTCTTGGGGTTTTCGTAGATTTCCACAAGGAAAGGTTTGGTGTCAACACTAGCGCTTCTAGTTATAGACGCCCTGGGACTGCCTTCCCTCGGAGAGGGAATATCTATGTAATATTTAGTGGGCCTGTTCCTATCTGGTGACACGCTTTGTGCTCTCATTATTCTCATTGGATCTAATATAGCCCTCTCAGGTCTCTCCGGCGACTTACTTTTCTTTCTCATCCTTGGTGGAGCTGACGATTGTCTTTTAGGTTGTACCTTTCTATGGACACGTTTTGGTACGTTAGTTTTGTTAGTTTCAGCGTTAGAACTTTGTTTATTAAGCAGATCGACAAGCTCTCTTACCCCTTGTCGTTTGGTTTCCCCTAAGTCCGTAGGTTTGGTTGCAGACACGGATGCGGTGCTGAGTGCTTGTATTTGCTCTTCTGTTACGGATCCATCCTCATCACTCAGTCTCATCTTGGCCTCCACATCCTGCAAGAGGAGGCAAAATCTTTATTAAGCTCCAGATTTTATTACTGTTGTTTAGAGCGAGAAGGACGGGTCCTTATTGGTAACGACTTTAAATTGGACACGATATTTTATATTTATCCCTTGCAAAAAAGTAGAATAAAGAGTTATTTTCTTATAACCTGATGGATTCATAAAATTTATGCATGAATCAAGATCGAATTTTAACATATTAGGACCCATTGTAAACACAAACCTGTGAAGGTTTTACGACAGCCATGGATCCTGCACCTGGATGAAGAGTTCGCACAAACTCATCATACGCTTTAGGGTGTTTCTCTCCCAACTGTTTCAGCGCTTGTTTCAATTCTGTAATAATCAAATACTTTCTTACTCACCAGTCCTTAATGATGTAATATTCGGTCGCGTATTTTCATAAATATGCGAAATAATATGTTTGATTTATGGAAGACATAGAAAAGTAATGTGATTCATCGTACAACATGCAAATTATTCAATCAATCGTTTGTGTGTGTGTGTGTGTGCGTACATTATTTCATACATTCACTTTAGATCATTTACAACCTTAGCAGTACTAAAAGAAGAGCTTATTCTAAATATTTTCAGTTTTCCTATTCAGCCGTAGAGACCTTTTATGACGTTCACCAAACCTTTTGCCCGTTAAAACAAAGAATAAATCAAACAATATACACAACATTCAACTGCATTTGTACTATTTCAAGGTGAGTTATCTATTTTCAGAGTTGTGATAATTACACTGCATTCAATAACTATACCTTCGACATAGTCTCCTAAAACATAACCATACAACAATGGAGGTTACTGGAAATTTAGGTCAAAAATAGACTTAATGTATAATCGGCAATAACGATTCGCAGGTATAATGGATTCAGTGGTTCACGTAGCAATGATGGTACAGACCTATTTACGTACGGTGGGTCCTTCATCAGTGTGTTTCGTGTTTTACACAATGGTGGATTATAAACAAATTACAAGTACTATTGTACATAGCAGGCAGAACTGCAACGACTTCCTTTTGAGGGATATGTAGGCCTAATGGTAGGGATGCGGTTTCCTTTGCCGCTTTACTAATAAGGTGCAGCAGCACGAATGTGCAAGATGTACAAGACGTACCTGGCGTGATTTCTGACAAGGTGAAGCTGTGCGTTAGTCTGGCGAGGATTTCTTTACTGCTAAATTCTGGGCGAGTGTCGTGGTAGAGCTGTACATCTCCTCTCTACAAAGAAAATAAATGAGTAAAAATATAAAAATATAATAATAATTTAAAAATAAGCGTTATTATGCACTTGGTTGAAAAAAGTAAAGTCACACATAATTTACGTACATTAAATTGTAAACAATATTTTTAATCTTCTCAAAGTACACCTTCAAAAGAGGTCAATGCTTCGACAGCAATAACTGTGAGATCATAAACGTCACTGTGTTGGACAAATGTTAAGCCGATATTAGTCATAAATAAATATCATCTCTTCATCTAATTAAATCCAGGCATTTTCAATGGAGAAGACCATGTCATTAACCGATAAAATATAGTCTGATTTGCACTAAATATCCCGCTGACACACAAGTTATGCTGTTTCGTTACAACTGTAGTCACAAACCATACAGTCTCCGGTCAATTAAAACTATTGGCTGGAAAATAAAGATATCTCTCTTCAGCTTTCGTGACTTTATCTCTCCATGCCATTTCTCTCCAGTAACTAGCAACACTTGTAAAATTACATCTATGTTTTATCCCCTTGGCCTAAATTTCTCATCACTTCTGTATTATGACATACAGGGCTTATGTTTTATATTTTGTTTTTATGTCTGCTAATGTAGCGATATTGAGTCCAACAAATCAATCAAATGAAACAAAAGCCATTGACTTCATCGCTTGCTGCACGTTAATAGCTTTGTGTAAATGTCTCTTTAAAACAACTGCATAGAATAAATATCAAAATGAAGTCAGCTGGCCTCGAAATAATGATAACCCTGGGTATTCTCATGTTCATGTCACTATATTCGATATAATTAGCTGCTTGCACGTTGAATATAGTTGTTTGCAATTTTTTATTCACTGCTAAGCTTATCTCACGTGTGGGTCTTTTCTGCCATAGCTGAATTGATAGGTAAGGATCCGAAACATTTCAATCTCTGGGCAAAAACTACAAAACATACCTAAGTAGGCCTACTGGTTGGGTTTTACCTTACTTATCATCCAATTATGCAACAGTAAAACAATTTACCAAACTGATTGCTCATCCATTTATCTATCCATCAAAATGAACTTGTGGTCCACCTAATACTCGCGAGACAACATTCATCTACTCGTACAAGTACGTTCAAATGAACTGCTGTGTGCCTTTTATCCGACAAACTATGCAACTGTATTTCAAACCAATATTGATTTTCAGATGTGCATTAAACATTCGATATCACGCCTTCTGTTTAAATCTCAACTTGTTGCAAACACCAATGCAATAAGGCCTGTCGGACATCAATATTTCTGTAGGCGTCACAAACTCGCATGAGTTTTGCGCGCGGCTCAACTAAATGACTGAACAATCTTCATCGAACTGCTGTATGAATCATAATCCTCAAAATATAGCGAATTTCTCCCTTTTCCATTTCTTTTCTATTCATCATTAACTCAGTACACCTGCAAAGTTACATCTGTAGGAAAAGTTTTGTGTTGTAGCTATTTACCTGTTACCTATTTTATCCTCGGTTGCTTCCCTGGTTGCTACATCACACATAAAGTTTGATTAACTATCCAGACACTAAGAAATGCAATTTCCCGGTGTTCAATTCCGCAGGATACTGGTGTTCTATCAGCTTTTAGCTGATGGAATTATTTTTCAAACCGTAAGATTTTACTACACATTGCCTACAAATTCTATTTTTTGCGACTCACATTTCGCAAATCTATGGAATACTTGAATCCAAGCTAGAATTGAGATGAATAGTTTTCTGCGAGCGTTTCTTTCATTATTACAAAACCTGCGTCTCGAAAGACCAGTTCAACCCTTCGTTCATGTTTGTGATGCTCTAATTACCATGGGTACCTATGTAATCACTTTTCACTCGGTAATTTGCTGCATAAAAACCCATCCTCCCTGACTGAATCATTCACCTATTCAGTACTGAGTAACAGCAATCACATTAAGGCGAAACAGTTTCAACTAACTGCGAGCAGAATTATATATATGTTTATTCGTTTGTTTGCCATTTACATGCTTCGGTTGTATTCTTTACATGTAGTTTCCGATTTTTAAATTGACGCAAACATAACTGGTATGACGGAAAACCACAGGTTGTTCCGACGGATCGGGTGTCGTACCA
>JBCAUI010122652.1:0-18503 GCA_038406195.1 Haplosyllis anthogorgicola
TGCAGGCGGGAATGCCTGTGCTGCCTCTGGTGGAACTCTGCCTGCAGTCTACGCACTCTAGCGGATGCTCTAATCAATGTCTGTCCGTTGACACATACCACAACAAATTGGCCTGACATCAGTTGGAAAATCTTTGAACTAGTCTCCCCATAGTCAAAATATTCTATTTAGAGGCTGCATCTAATGTAAAACATGTATTCGCAAGAATTACGTGCGATGTAACCTCACTAATTTGATCTTGTGTACAAGGTATTGAGTCACTAAGCTTTTGTTTTGCCCACCGGCTTAACTGCTAATAATTACAGTTATTACAGTATAGGATTACAACAAGAGGAGTCAATACATCTGTGGTTAATACAGGTCACACAAAATGCAGTCTAACGGTTCTTGTTCAGGGTATGAAATGGTTGTTTTTCATTTTGGAAGCAATAGCTTCTTTCGTTAGAGTAAGTGTGTGTACGGCAAGCTTGGTCGGTCACACTTCTCACAAGGCTGTCAAACCCAAAATCTTTGGGTCTGGAGACGTATGTTCATTCGAGTCGAAATCGGACACTAGGGCGCGGCACAAAAATAAGTTATTCGCAGACCACAACGGATGCCTAATGTCTACTATTATTAATACAGAACACGAATCATGACACGGTACAATTACAGACGTTAGAACAGGGGTATTATCGCTCACTCATCAATCTCTGTACACCATGTGGTTACAGCGTAAATTAAAGGCCGCAGAATGGTGCAGGTTAATCTTATTAGTAAGGATAAAACGAGTGGACGACTGAACACTAACAGGTCTAAAGTGATCAATTACGCGTAAGTACACAAGCCAAAATGGACACCGGTGTTCAAATCAAATTGTCTGATTATAACACGCTTGTACAGTGTAAACCTCTATGGATGGAAAAGGCAGGTGTAACATCATAAGTGACACTTAGGATCACCACACACAAGCAAGAAAGAGTTCAGAGAAGAGATCCACCCTGGCTTTATCCATGGGGAGGGTCACACAATGTCCAAAATAGGGGTAATCAATGACTTCAGGAAAAACCGTGGTCCAGCAGAAACAAGAGAAAAGATATTTGCCAATCAGATCATGAAATTACTATTAAAAGTTTAACATCACGTAACAATTAAATTTCACACTAAGCTAATGAGGCGAGTGATATCTCAGTGTGGAGCACTTTTCACATAAAATTGATTTCGCGCTAGAAGATGCCGCCCTCTATACAAGCTCCATAGGGCATCAATGTTGATTCTCGATATTGCGACAGATATTTGGGCCGCGCTCCTTTAAAAATAAAATCCATTGAGTGTTCTCTATTGATGATCTGTGTCTTAACTTGATATGTTAACACGCACACTGTGAAAAGATCAACTTTATTTGACCTTCCTCATTGTACCTGCTCTTCCTGCCCGGTGATATTACGTTATACATACGGCCGATGTTTTCCGTTCATTCATCACACACGGGATCGGAAGTTCCTGACATCGTTACACATTACTCATAATTATAGTCATCTGCAGCACAGTATGACGTTAGTTTGCTCTCGTTGCCAGTAATTGACCCTCATGCCTATTGAGGGTCAAGTATTCAAGAGAAACTAGATTTGTGTTCCTGGCAGCCATTGCAGAAAATTCTGTGAAAAAGTTTACCAGGACCCCACCACCTGAACTGGGAAAGGTCAGACTAAATAGGGCATGAGGGTCTGTACACCGACAGGTCATCTTTCTCGTTTACATCTGGTTCGATTTCTTTTGTTAAAAAGTGTACACTTAATGTAAGAGACACTTTTCAGCAATCGATCCACATGTAAATTATAAACAATAGTAGACTCGAAAGTGTCCCCTATTCAGTCCTCGGCTGGCTCCTCGGACATGAATAGGGGACACTTTTCGTCCACTATTATACTCTAAAAGTACAGTTTTTCTGTTAGATGAGCCCGTAGTGTAGTGATTAGCACGTAGTCTCAGCCAACCCAGGTTTGATTCCTGGACGGGGTTGGGATGTTGGGCAGTGTCTCAGTACATTACCTCACCAAGCCAGTGTGTAAAATTGGTACCAGCCCTATGTGGGAAGATGGGAGATGTTCAGCTGCTACCTGATCGCATCATCTTGAGGTGATGGCGTGCTTGAGGAATAGTTCATACCAAAGTTATGCGAGTTCCTGGCTGGAAAATCAAGAACAAATTAACTTTAACTTTAGATGCATAAAATTCTTCATTGTTCTAATGTTCCAAAATGAGCTCAATGCGGCCTACACGTTCATGTTACTAATAATGGCCTTGTTACTCTCATAATCAATCACAACTGGCGGTAATAATTTGGGGCCATTTGGGGAACAGATGAGTTCCATGGCGACATAAACAAACATTCTGCTTGGTCCAAAACTAAAACAGGAACGGTAGATCGTGAAATTACTATTAAATGTTAACGTCTGAATTTCAATAGCTCAGCATGAAATTTTCAATTGACTTTCATGCTGTGCTACTGAAATTCGGACGTTAACTTTTAATTTCACGATTTGGACCCAGAAATTTGCCAAACTATAAAAATTATAAAGCTGAAACTGCACAACAGTCTTAGTGTGTGTACTATTCCTAGCTGTATTAGTGGACATGTAGCCTGTGTTTGCTTTCGTCCCGGATACGTTCTTTTCCGCTGCGGAAAATGTCTGATTGATCTGGCGGATAAGTATTTTGAGTACTGTGGCCTTCATGCTGAAATATTTAGGTATCTACATGCATCTTGAATACATACCCACATGACCACACGCTTACAACATCTCCTTGAATGAGGAAAATTTTGTGTGACAAAAAAAGTGAATTGCTTGATCTTGACCAATAAGAATGGAAAAAAGCGCAAATGCGACGAAAGTTAACAAAGGCCACACACTAAATAATATCAAAAGATATAGTTGTTTAATTACCTACTGGAAAAGTGGAACTGAAGTCATAGTATTCATCGGAAGACAAGTGCATTTGTACAGTGTCATTTATTTAAATATGACTTCACCTGTACAATCTAATAGACAACTTCAAACGTTGGATTCGTTCTATTTATTCTGACTGTTAGCTAACCACAGACTGCAGCCTCAGCTTGGTGATCCAGCTTCAAATTAACTGTGTAATTACTGGACGCATCGTGTGACATTACCTTGTGCACGCAGCCATCTAACCTGTAAGTTTCCTTGTTTTACATTGTATTGTTAGAGAGAACAACAGTTGCTTTATTAATACACTCGTTCTATGATACAAAACCTCACAGACAGTTTAGCCCACAGCATTCGGCTTGTCTTGGAAAATGCGTGAAGTACTTGAGAAGAAAGGCATACTACAGTACATGAAATTTATTTAATTTGTGACAATAGAATTTCATACCTTGTCGTTCTCTCCAACCTATACTGTCCAGAGTGAAGAGCTATTTCATCATCCGAATTTTCAGCCTTACACAAAACTAGTATCAATTGTGTACAAAGCTCTTATACGATTTCTGTGTACTACAGGGTGTAGAAGAGTCAATAGCATTTTAAAACGCAGGTGTCTTTATTCTATTATTTTCAATTGGGATGAGATCACATAAGTTTAACGTTACATTAGCCACAACGTTACACATAACGTTACGTCAGCCATAAAGTTACATTAACCAGGACGTTATAAAACGTCACTTCAAGACATATGCACATATGCAACGTTACACACATGTGCAACGTTACGTAACGTTACGTTACGGTACATAACGACAGTCATAACGTTCTCTACGCTACAGAATTAATCGCAACATTTAGAGGAATAATTAGAGATGCTGTTGAAGGGAGCTTTAAGATCCTTTTAACTCACAGGATCTCTCCGAGTAATTCACGGGTGGATTTTAATGTAGGCTTTTGGTGCTGCCAATCTGTTTTTAAATGCCGCATTAAGTTGATGTTTTCTTATGTTTCAATTAACACGAGCATTAAATCACCACATTTGTTGAAGTTGATGTTTCTGATGTTTAGCTCATTTGGCATTTTTGCCAAAGAACCTTTTGAATTATGAAGTGTCCGTCGTCGTCGTCGTCGTCATCATTGTCGTTGTCTGTGCACAGACAACCTGAGCACACTATTGATCATAGAGACTTCATATCTTACACACACATACACCTATGTCCTATCTCAAAGCCTAGCAAAAATTGTGTTGTTGTGACCATTATTTTCAAATTGGTAGCCATATTTGTTTTTTTCTTTGAACCTTTCTCCTGGACAAACAGTTGATGATACAAATGTCATATTTGGCGGCTTTATGCATCTACATACCCTCTTTATGTCATGTAAAACTTATATTGATGCCACCTATATTTGCAGTTTGGCAGCCATATTTATGTTCTTCATCGGTCACTTATTTCGGATTTGATCATAGACACTTCATTTGTATTCATGTGATATTGTAACCTATATTGTCTTAGTTTTATGATAATGCCAAATGAGCTCAGGTCCATCTGGACCTATTTTTTTAAAATGTGTTTTGAAGACTAATTTTGTACATTTCTACGTAATTTATAAACAAAATGAATGGAATGCATTTTTATTTATTTCATATCAATCTATCGCAGGAATGCAAACGAAATTTGAGAGAGAACAATTATTCCAAATTTGAGAAACGAAACTCGAAAGATCATTGGTACTCAATCCTTCAAATTAAGTTTCAAATTCGGGATCAATGAACTTAATATCTTAGAGCCACTATGCTTATTGTTGATTTTCGGGTCTACGTCTTTTGCTACTCGTTAAATAATGTTGCATTAAAAACAATATTTATTGCAGACACTGAAGGAACAGGCAATTAGCGGAGACGACCTCAACTCTGCACTTGCATTTGTGGCAAGGTTGTTAGACTTTCCTTTCACAACAGGTTAGTAGATCAATTGTATCTGATCTGTTGGAAACATTTAAATGCATTGCAATGGTAAATGTACAATTTTTGGCAATTTGGAAAATTTTAACAAGGATATACGTGTACGATTATGCAGTTATTCATTTGATATATTTGTCTATGTTTAGATATTGAAAGTGGCGTGCTAGAGGGAGTGTACGTTTGCTACATGTCCAAGAGTCCAACATCATCAGATAAACTGACTTTCCTACAGTTTTATACACAGTTACTTGACAAGAATAACGTAAATATTATCAGGTACAAATAAATTTTTATATTTGTTAGATTACATTGTCCATCATTCTGAAAAATCATAAATTGTAAAAGAAAATCGGATGTGAAATAGTAAAAAGAAATAGTGAACAACGTCGGGGATCTCATTGTGAAAAATAATTTATGGAATGTCGATAGAAAACAATTTCGCAGTGTTGGCTTACTAATCTAGAAAATAAACACCAAAAGACACAATATTCTGGCAGCACACAACTTTGGTGATTACATTTGCAAAACGTCAGCTAAGCCAGTGTACTTTGATTGTTGTTGTTCTGCAGTTCAAAGCCCGTACAGAAATGGATGAAGTCACTCCCCAAGCTCTTAACGAACATTAGATCAATGCTAGGATCAAGTAAAGGGTCAAAGGTCACCAAGGTCGTCATGAAGGTCATGCAGATGATCGGAGTTCGAGGGCATAGAGTTTTCTTGAGTTCATTACAGGAGAATAGTGTCAGTATACTCGGTAAGAAAGTTTTTGCTTTAATGACCCCGGGATCTATATTTACCCCTCTATTTGAGCTTTCTGCCAATGATTTATTCAAATTAGATCTATGGACGATTTGAACCAAGCAAACAGGGATTTGTGGGCCTGTGAGACTGTTCAGTGTGTACAGAGTATGGAACTCAAGAGGCTCAAGCTTTGTGGGCCTGTGAGACTGTTCAGTGTGTACACAGTATGGAACTCAAGAGGCTCAAGATTTGTGGGCCTGTGAGACTGTTCAGTGTGTACACAGTATGGAACCCAAGAGGCTCAAGCTTTACTCCCACTCGCTCTGAAAACATGTAGCTAGACTTCGGATCACCAGATCCTGTTTGGGGTAAATTTTTCAATCTGCTGCTCATACATCAATTCAGTTGTATCCACAGAGAAAGCTGATGGGGGTGGCAGTGATAAAATCTCTTGTTTTCGCATGAGTACGATAACAAGTGGAATTCAACTCTCGTCTCAATTAACAATAGATCTATTGTTGTATTCTGCATTCCAGAACAACTGCTGAGTAGTGACTCGATGGATGAATTGAAGAGGGCAGCACTCGAGTTGTTACAGATTCTACCGAAACTAGAGCAGTGCCATCTACAGTGCCTGGTGCGATGTGTATTCACAGAGTCGATCAGTGACCAACTGACACAATACCTAGTCGACATTATTCTACACAGGTTAATAGTGCCCAAGCGATATGTAGATAAACATGTGCATTTCTACATTTTTCATCGGCATTTCGTACTTTACTTTTAGTAAAGAAATATCTGACGAAGTGTCAGTAACTTAAATAGTTTCTAGATTTATTGTGGTACTCAGACCGGAAAAAATAAGTGATTTTATTACATTTTAATTTCCATACCAAATTGAAAAAAAAAATTGAACCTTCTTGGCAGTTTATATATACTGTACCAGCACATGTGCTTGTGGTGATAGTGTACCAAGTAGACACTTGGAATAACAAACAAAACAATTAGAAGACAATTTTATCGGCACAGCTCAGTGAGCTGGAAGCTTGTGGATTTGTATTTCATTCTCGGCAGTGATATTGGGCAAGTCAGGTGCGACACATGCCTCATCATACCAAGGTGTGAAATTAATACCTGACCTGTGCCCAGTGGATATATTTAGTACACCTGTCTCGTTACCGCAAGGAGATGGCTCACACCAATGTTTGGTGAGTACTCCTGTCAGGGTTAAAACTGTACACCAGCGTAGAGACCTTACAGTTCGTTAGGAAGTAAACAAAATAATAGGTAAAGTTTCCGGTTTGTTGTAGATATACTAAAGATGCAGAGAAAGGAGCAGAAAGTTGTATCGTTGTAGAAGATCTGTTAAGCTTCCTCTTCACGTTAGTAACAGGTACGTCATGCCTTACGATGCTCAATTCCATACGTTAATACTTTACTATAACTTTAGGCACGAATAGTAAAGTCACATGAGGCCATCTGCCCAACTTTGTTGGGGGAGCAGGGAATGGGGGCTGAGGAGGGGGAGTGCAGTGTTTTTCTCTTTTGGGTCAGTAGGTAAATGCCGGGATCTCCTTGGATTTCGCAAGGGGTTGAATAGTTGTTTAGGTGCCTTAACAGTTGCACTTCATGACCCGGAAGCGTTACAAGGTGACTAATGTACGAGTTGATTACAGGGACTCGAAGTGAAGAACTGAATACACACCAGCACAATAAGGTCATGAGTCGAACACAAACAACTACAACTGACCTGCAAGTTTTATTCAGGTGGCAACAGAGAGTTCTAGTCGCAAAGGTAACGAATTTCTCAGAACTGAGTTTAAATTTGAAAGGAAAAGCCTGTAAATGTTTTGGACGAAATGAAACTTGTGTTACAAAACATTACAACACCAATGATTTCAAGATTCAAAATATTTTTTAAGTGCAATCGAAGTTGGAAGGAGGGGCAGGGGGAGGTGGGATGGTCGGTAGCAGAAACGAATCAAATCCCAAGGATAAAGGTTCACCATTCGTGCTACAAAATGTTCATTGTGATGAAATATTCTATGGCCATATCTTTCTTTGTAGATTGGTTGTAATGCAGCTAATCGGCTCCCGAACAGTAGACAGGCATGGATCATGTACGCACATTATGCTTGCAAAATACTGGTAAGTTTGTATAATAATGGGTGTCAAATTGAAAATCGTACCTAATTCGTAAAGTGATACTAATTGATGACAACCGAGAAATGATCCGTTGCTGCCAGTGACCGATGTTTCCGTCCTACTGCGGTGATACATATGATTGTACTGCACTGCGAATACAAACGTGTGCTCGAACACTGTTGAGAAAACATTTATTCGGGACTACATTAACCCTTAAGCCGCCTCAACTTTTGTAAACATTATATCGTCCTCACACACGTGTTACACCGTAAAGAGTGATAATGGCAGGATATTTGTAATATTACACATACCAATCATCAATAAGTGTGACTACACATTGGATATTTTTAGACACATCTTTTGTGTTGAGATTTTAGATTTTCAAGTAATACAAGGCATATTAGAGAACTAAATTTTATGTGCTTCAAAGTGAGACAGTATAGTAGTAGAACACTATTGTCCTGGTAAAAAAACAGTCATATAGCTAGAATATACCTTGTAAATTAGTCCACCAAAAGACTACCCAGTTGTGCCACCCATCATGCATTATCGGTAGAATATATTATGGATAGGCTGGCACTTTTAAAGATCATAAATGGTAGCCACTAGCACTTTATTTAAAACCAGGCATTGCAAATCATTGCTATATGAGTAAAGTTAAAAAATAAAATGCAAAACCAAAGAACAAGCAGTAAGTGAATGTTCCAGTTTCCATGAAAGTCAAAATGTCCTGAAACTTAAGGGTAAATTTTATGAATAACAAATGTCAAAATGGTGCCTAAACTATCACCGAAGAATAAAATAAGACAGTTTTGTGGTTTTTAGGATAATCTCCTGCCATCCCTCTAACAAACTGAGCGTTCACAAGGAAGTTGAATTGAAAATTGAATTTTCTACAAAGCAATTAAACAGGCCCCCGGTCAAAGAAACACTCAAAATTTCTTATCAGAACATCTACAGATGATAAAGGCAGCTTAAGGGTTAAGCAAGGACGCTGTCTAGAAAGTTATTGTAAAACTCATCAGCTTTCTGGTCACTTGCCAAGCAAATCTAGTCCCTACCCAGCAGTGAGCCCCGTTACCTTATTCCAACACATTCTTGCTCGTCATCCTTCCATTTTGAACTTGCAAGTTAAATGTTGCATTTACCTGTACTTTTGATTTTTTGCAGAGACACAGTCACGTTACTCCCATCTACACGATGCACTGTTCACTAGAGGGACTCCAAAACATACATTACAAGCATAGTACAGCAGACTCCTCCATTATCGCTCACGCTGTGCACAATCTGCTCTTAAGCTGTTCCAAATTGGACAGCACAAACCACCAGGGGGAGCAGTCTGTAGATGTAGATCCTTTGTGCACGTGTGCACGTGACACATGTTGTAACCTTCTGGCAGCAAATCCACGAATTATGAAATTGTTCTGGACCTGCGTAATGCAAAAACTAAAAACAGGTATGTTGTCGGATTGCATCGTTGCATGTGAAAGTCATCCAGATTATGAGATTTCGGATTCCAGTCTAAGTTCTTCAGTCGCTTTGTTATTTTTCGTGTCACGTAAACCACAAGGTGCCATTGGCATTTGGCACAAAACAGTTTTAAGTGTGAACAAAGTCTCATCTGAAAGTTTGACAGTGCATTGGTATTGGTCACTAAAATGGAAAGAAAGTACACCCACAGTAGCAGAAACTGAAATGCTTATGCACCCATCGTTCACTGTTATGCATATTCTTTTCCCATGAGCATTGCGGGGATATATATTTCGTTTTCGTTAACTGGAATAAATTTATCAGAAATATGTTCGCTATTGTAGATTCATGTTTGGAGTCATCAGTACAGCACTGTTCGTGTTTACTCACCATGTTTGATCATCCTGCACTTTTATCGACAATCAGCTCATGGGTCATTTACGTTAGGAGTATAATACAATGTATGAAGGTAAGCTGTCACGGTTAAATGAACCACTATTTCAGGGTAATTTGGACAAATTTTCGACTCTAAAGGTACTCGCAGTGAGCAATTGCAGATTGAAGTAAACTTGCATTTGTGTCAAAGTGACAAATATTATTAAAATGTTTGACTTGGTATTATGTAGCTGAAACGTAATTTTTAGGGTGGCGACACAATGACTGAATGATCTGTGCTGACCCGAAATCTGAAATAGGAATATACACTCGTCCCCGGATATATCGATATTTTTGGCACCGAAAAAAATATCGATATAAGCGAGATATCGATATAACCAGAATCGATACAAGTGGGGAATTTGGTCAAAATATCGATATATGCTGTCAGCCTTAACTTTGCTTGAACTATTGAATGAATTTGAATCTTATCAATTTTATCTTGATTAAATATAAACAGATATAACTTGTACTGATAAATGCAAAGGTATAAATAGTCCTATTAACTTCAAAGAAATATGTCCTTTTTAGTGGCTTCCAGCAGATATGGAAGACTTAACAAAGTGAGCCAAAATCAGCCAGCCTATTTTACTTAAAAGAAATGGGCCAGCAGATATTAAAGATTTAACAAAATGAGTCAAAATCAGCTGGCCTATTTTTACTTCAAAGAAATGGGCCAGCAGATATGGAAGATTTAACAAAATGAGCCAGAATCAGCCAGCCTATTTTACTTCAAAGAAATGGGCCAGCAGATATGGAAGATTTAACAAAATGAGCCTAAATCGGCCAGCAGATATTGAAGATTTGACAAAATCAGCCGGCAGATATGGAAGATTTAACAAAAGGAGCCTAAATCAGCCGGCAGATATGGAAGATAAGAACAATAAATATCGATTAAGGGGCATTGAATAGTGGTGAAAATATCTATATAAGCGGGGAAATCGATATATGAATATCGATATAAGTGGAACAATTAACACTGGGGTCAATGGAAGAAATTTGGTGCAAAAAAAATATCGATATAAGTGGGATATTGATAAAGCGATATTGATATATCTGGGGAGGAGTGTATGTACCCCACAATCTGGTGATATTCGCAATGAAATTATACATGTATCTGATAACTTTGTATGTTTCACACTTGAAATACACACATAGCATCATATCGTTAATTGTTATTACAGTTGAACCCCTTTTGCGAGGACCTTCGATTGCAAGGACACCATGCCATTCACGGACATTTCAGCTCCAAATTTAACATAATCTTATGTAATTCACGGGCACCATGTCATATGCGGTCCCCAGGCACCTCATTTAATCTAATTGATGGACATACACCCCAAAATTTTGTCAAATGTTTTTACATTGGGATATGATAATACATTGTCTCCGGAGTCTATGCCCATAATTATGCCTTGTATACAACATACATAAATCCATTAAAATAACTTTTGACATTTTTTGTATGCATGTACACATGTTCACATACATACAATGCATGCCTAAACTGAAATATGTTATTTCTACTTGTCATTGCTGAGAAATAGCATTGGAACATATTGTGAATGGTGTCCATTATCATGGTAATACGGGGGCACTAGTACCGAAACCCCTTTTGCAAGGACACCATGCCATTCACGGACATTTTCGCCGAAAATCCAAAGTGTCCTTGCAGAAGGGGTTCAACTGTATTGCCATCTTTTGATCAAGGATAAATAAAATTTGCTCAGCAGAAGGAAATCAGAAACATGTAGGTAGTTCTGTGAGAGAGCACACCATATACAGCACTAAAATAAAAAGAGCAAACGTAAGATTTCAACATATTAGTAAATTTTCCATTTCCATGATAACACATTAAATTAAATCAGTACTTGTAATAACATCAATAAATAATTGTGCATTTACCTTTGTTAAATTCGAAATAATATCGAACATATGTCGTAAAATATATAAAGACAAGGATCAATTCGTTAAATTCAGAACAAAAAGAAAGAAAAACTTTCACCCCGGTTCTTATTCTCGTTAATGAATTTATAAATATCACTAGTTGCCCACTTCAAAGATGACGTGTATGAATTTGTACTTAGTTTCAATGGTGACTGACTGGGATGTGTGATCCATTATGCCGTATTCACTTTTGTTTCCATGCAAGTACATGTAATGAGATTTTGAATACACAGTAAAACTCCTGGTTTACGGACATATTCGCTCTAAATATTTTCTTCAAAACTGTAGCAAAGTGTAATCCTCATTTACCGCCACTCCCAACAGAAGACTAAAAATGGTGGCCGTAAATGAGGAATTTTGATGTACGTACAGTAGAACTTGTTTTACAGTAGAAAGACACTTGCCTTGAACAACATCCTGCTTTTTCCGACACTTTTACCAGTTAAACCAGCTTAAATTACCCCATCTTAGGGCGACACCTGCCTTTTACGACACTACTGAGAGGCAAAAGTCCAGTGTCACTCGTGACATGTTCTATTGTACTCCAGACCAATTTCAATCCCATGTATCAACACAATCCCCAGTTAAAAGTTTTCAATACCTATTAATCATTTGATATCAAATTATTTATCGCATAGTTCAGTACAGTTAAGGGGGCAGATTTTATTCATTTATCGAGAACAGTTAATACGAAATACTTCATGCAGCAACACTCTACCTTCATATGAGCAACAATATTCTAGCGCTGTACACGCTACCGGCCAAACACTCTTAATTTAATTTCAGTATGAATATCTCAATGTAGTTTATGTCCACGAAAAAGGACCATCGCGTAGGTTTATCTATCATCCTACAATTAAGTTTTTATGTCGGCTCTGGAAGCAAACCATTATCAGTGCCCGCTGATAATCAAGTCCGATATCAATTCATGGCACGAAGATACACTAATCTTACAGAGCACCTGGTTATGCTTTCAATGTGTACCTACATTCTTTGCATAAAATCTACTTTTGAGACCAGCTTGTAAATGTTTTAAAAGAAAAAAAAAGAAAAGAAAGATCTACAAACTAACCAGGAACATTTCATTAACTTGCCATTTATTGTTCATTAATTATTTAATTCATCAATTATAGCAACCTAGCACTCAAATGATCTCCGAGAACAAAAAATATATTGCACAAAGATGGCAAAGCTAGAAATGCACCTGATCAGTTTGTGATCAAGTCCGTTGGCTTTCGAAGATTTTGTACGACCGCTAGAAACCAATTCCATTCAAGATCGGCTCTTACAGTTGCTCTATACTGTATCTTACAATCATACATGACAAATATAACCTCTCTCAAGACTTCACCGACAACATATTTTGCAAATCTTAGTATAATCATTTATTAGATATTAAGTTATGTCATAAATCCAACAAACCGCCACAAAACAGGTTCTGCAACACATCAGCCTTGTGGCAAGTGTATAATGTATTCCTAAGCTGTCCTGTTTATTTTCCACATATTGTGCGATGAACTATATTCAACTGGCACTTTCTTTTGCGTAATCGTCGGTGATTCAACTGTAAACTGTCTGGTGGAAAATTATTGGAACTTTTTGCTGTTCCGTAATTGGCTACAAAGACTGGTAAAAGATAAAAAGCATTTGTGGTAAATATTAGGTTATGAGGCCAAAACTGCGAGCGGACGCCTTCAGAAATGTGCTATAAGCTCATACCATCATAAAATTTACTTTCATAGCAAATTTACTGTCACTATTTTGTTTTAAATTTGCTTCAATCCTTTCGTAATCGACGAGCAATAAGCCTTGTGCCAATAAATGTTCTTTTGAATTTAAACATAACTGAAAGAAAACAAAAATTCCAATCTAACTCTCCACAAAGACGTAGTGCCCGAGTCGACAGAATAAAATTTCCTTTTCCTAAAGAGCCGAACAAGAAGTTCAATTTGCTATTATCAAGAAGGGACTACATGAGGATCATGACGTCATCACAACAATATCGAGGCATGACGCTATCATGATTCCTCATTTCCTGAGTCCTCATCGTCGTCATATATTTGATCTTCCTCATCCTCATCATCGTCTTCCATATAATCGTCATCATAAAAGTCTGCCATATCCACATGGCTCTCCGGTGGCTTGGGCTTCGTCGACACACAGTATTCTGCTAATGTGGTAGGCACTTGGACTCCATCTTTTTCTGCCTCACTTTTAGTTGAAGATACTTGTTTCCTGTTTAAATTAGTTACAAAATATTAACCGATTTTTATGTCGCATATTGCATTTTGCTCTTTCATGCAAGATATAAATTAATACGCACACATTTCGATAGAACTATTATAATGTACATGTATTAATATTATCCAACATATACTTAAAAGTGTCAAAATGGACAGCATAATCTAAATTCTTTATAAACGGGTCACATTTTGTAAAAATCAATTCACCAACCTGATGATATTTTCATATTCTTTGTCTTTTCCTTTAGAATCACGCCATTTCCTGTACATCACAGAGGCATCAACATTGGCAGGGGAAAATGTGTTGGGCTCATTCAGCAAAGATATAATGCTGAGCAAAATAGTTCTGAAAGAACAAGGTAAGTTATTGGTCTAGGTTTAATCAGCATTACCCAAATTGCATTGATGCACCCCTGTAATACCATGAAATGACTAGCTGTATAGTACAGTTTAATGTATTGTTATTGCACCAAACCCGGAAGCTGTGTTGCAACTATGAGTGCATTATTAATTTACGTAGTTAAATACTACAACGATTCCTTTCTTGCACATTATTTAGTCGTGTTTAGTAGTGTTTACACAGGTCAGCTGAATGCCACTTTCTCTTTTCCTTTTGTAAATAGAGTATTAAATCGCATGTCATAGCCATGAAACTTCCTGGCTCCTAACCTTATGAAGTCTCCTGACACAGTTTTACGATGCCATTGAAACCATGCCTCCTCTGACGTCATAACTAAATGATTATCTAGTACATTCTCATACAACTAGAATGGCCGTATCAAAAAAACATACAACCGTCATAAAACCTTTAATTTGTATGAGGTAACATTTGACAGCAGACCTAGTGTCTTTTTTGTCTGTTGTAAGCAGTTAGGAAAGATACATGTAACATGTATCTTCCCAGAATAAAAGAAATCTCAGAGATATTTTTTATCACTTGTAACGATAAAGTTTTTATTATGAATACACTGCAAAACCCGACTGACACAGTCCAAATGTTATTGCTACAATATCACCAGTATTTTTTTGTAACTGAACATCATGTACATACTTTTTATTTTTATTTACCTGACGTTTTGCGTTGGATTCCATCTTTCTGAGGGAAGTTCTCCACTTTGTGGGTCATCTATCGGTGGATGTAAAATAGATATGCAAACTTCACCATTCTAAAACGACAAAAATATCGAATATAAAAACTTGTAAAGATGGTAATGATGGGTTAACGTGTAGAAGGAAATTTTGGTGCAAATTTTTGCCCAACATGCTTGTTAATCTGAGTTGCTTTCCAAAGCAGAGTGATCATGTAAGCAATGTTACAGAATGATTACCTCATATACGTTTGGATGCCACATTTTTGTTAGAAATCTGACAGTTGGCGGTGAGTACGGGTAGTCATGTGGAAATTTCATATGTGCCTAAAATACAATGACAATATATTCAATGAAATGTTTTTATCACAAAGATTGGTTTGATGAGTAAAAGGCGTTTGTAAGTGTATCACAATGACAGGAATAAGGTCGATGGGCAGGCCTCGACCTAAACGTTCGTCTTTTGGCCAACACGGACAAAATTTTAAAATTACATCATAAAGTGTCTGTCAAAGAGAAGGACAAAAGTTATGAATTTTCTCTTTAAACCTGTACAGTGAGACTGACGCAGATTAGTAATTGACGGACGACATAGAAATTTTCCCGTCACTTTTGCGGACAAATTTTGCTTAAGGTCGATGCTTGTCATAGGCTTAATGAGATAAACATAATTAATGCCGTCGAACAATGATGTTTTCCGACACTGCTGCGTTGACTGCTTCTGTCTAATAAATTAAATGATATAATGGAAAACGAACACGGAACATTTACTCTGCGACCACCTGACAAGTTGATAAAAATATGAACACTATGAATGTACAGAAATTACGTACTTGATCGTTATTTTATCTGAAATAATCAGAAGGAGGTGAAATAACAATATCTAAGTACACGCTTTATATGACAATCATGGTGAAATGTAAAGGGTATTTTGAGATTGGTGATTCATTTCGTGATTGTAGAAACGCTTCCTGTTTCGTGATGTCATAAACCTGAAAAGCCAATAAACAAATGTACAATTAAAATATATCATAAAGATGTCACTAACTATGGAAGGTCTTAAAAGTTATTCAAGTGTTAACTGATTTTACATCTGTCACTATTGGGCATGACAAACACATCAGCTGCGTAGTGTAAACAAAGGAACAAAGCCAGATCATTGTTCCTGATCCAAGTTTGGATACCATGGGAACACAAAGAAGCTCTTTTTAAGGAGGTCCAAACCTTTAAATTATGTATTTTTTTTGATGAAAACAAGTATTTTTCCTGTGTACCTTGAAGTATCCAGCCTCGTACAATGTTCCAGGAGGCCCAAAAATTGCAACTTCCCATTCAAAAATGTTCTCTTCATTTGCCAATTTCACTCGAAAACCCTCCACGGGTTCGTCCATTATTTTCTTCAGTTCAAGTTGTAAGGCCCTCACAGCACTACTTGTAGGGCTTTGAGCCATGTTTTATCTTTGTTTATACACCGTTCTTAGTCCTGAATTTGTTCATAAAACAGGTTATTTTGTAAGATTTCTTGTTAGCAAATGGCAGGACAGGCAAATTTTCTTTATGACGTCACAAATGAGTCACCACTTTACGGCACTGTCAGTTTTATATTGAAATTGACTTTATTAAAGGCAAAACTATTGATTGAATTGGATAAAATATATTTGGATGATTATTATTCACGCGATTATACATTACATATTTTAAACTATCTTATATTTACATAGTTAAGCCGTTGTTTTCCTTTGCGACATCTCTTTACGACATTAGGGGTCACCAAGGTCAATTTAGAACCAGTTTGAGATGATAAGATTTTGATTTGGGTACTCTGGTCATGGCAGCTATCGATCAGGAAGAACAGGTTTGTTCGTAATTTCTCATTTATAATAAGTATATAATTACATTGATATGTGGCTTACATAATCTGTAATACTTACAGGTTAGTAAGGAATTCACACAATGGGGAGAAACACACTGTTTTACATTTTATTCGTTGTTAAGTAAGCTTCCTGTTCCAAAGAAACCAAACCCAGAACTTCGGATGAATTCTAATCCCCAACTTGAACAAAGAGCTAAATGTCTATAGACTGTTATTAATGCCGAGAACATTGAAGTGATATTTCCAATGTTTCGAGCAATTCTTGGTTTTGATTACAATTGACCCAATTCATCAAAACAAAACTTTCTTACCAAGATGTTCTGTCCCTGAAATGACTGAATTAGGTCTATGGAGTAAAAACAGATTTTTATACATTTGTTTACAAAAATATACATGTAAGTTAAAATAAGAGCAATATTTAGATGTATAATTTACAGGTAAACTTAAGGATAAATCAGTGTGCGAAACTCACAATATTTTTCACTCGCCAGTTGGGCGAGCAGGCCATAAAATGTACTCGCCCGATTGCCACCATAAAATCCCGTGCAGTAAACAACACTCGATGACAAATGTCAAAGGTGTGAAGTTCTGCGAATTGTGCAAATTCTGCAATTACATATCTTTTTAACTTCATTATTTTTTTTAGCTGAAGATTTCCGCAAAAAAACCTGAGATATAGACTATACAGATCTGTGCTCTCCAGTAAGACCAGAAGGTGAAAATTTCTGCTCGCCCGACCTGAGTTTTAGTCGCCTGGGCGTGCGGGCAACTGGCTATTTCGCACACTGGGATTTATGCATAAAACCTGGTGAACATTGTGGGTCGGTTCATTTGGTTCTGGCAACCTATTAAATATTTCACACCACTGCTGACGACCTGAAATCCTCCGTCATGTCGTGCACTGCAGGATAAAGTGTTCAAAAGTATTTTTGTTTGACCAAGACTAATCATCACCTGTATGTAGGGCAGTGTATTATGGTCATTGCAGTTCTACAGTCACTTAGATTGAAATCATGTTTTACTTGAAGCCTGTAACCATTTCCCCAATGCCACGTAGGAGTGTTAACATGAAACACTCAATTTTATTTGGATCCTAAGACACCTGTTTTTCTGCTCAACAGGAACATATACTGTATGTATGTGTCAGCAGGCAGCGGCCTTCTCACATGTCTTTTAAAGCTAAAGTGAGCAGGCACCGATGACACCCGAATGCATACACTTCCTGTTGAGAGGACATCCGAAAAGGGAACTCCAGCATGAAAATGCGAAATTGGAAAGTTAACCCTCCAATTTCAATATGCGGATCTGGGACAACTGCAAAGAAACAAAAATAAGAGATCTTTTTGCTGGAATAGAAATGTCATCCCAGCTGCGTTACAAAATGGCACGGTTTTCAAAAGCACTTTTCCTACGCTTTACCTGACAAAATTGGACTACACCAGAATGAATTATACTTTCTAATCTATGCTTCCAAATATTCTCTTTTTTTAGTACAACTAGGTGAAACCCGTGCTTCGCACGGTTAGGGAATGCCAGTGTATGTGAAAGGCCAGACCATCCTCTTCTCCGAGTGTACTTGGGCCCAGTTGGGGGGGGGGGGGAGTCGGTGTCTGTCTCCTTTGCCAATTTGTGATTGAAGTAAAGGTGGGATTCAATTGGCCTCCTGTATAT
>JBCAUI010122763.1:0-18498 GCA_038406195.1 Haplosyllis anthogorgicola
GCAAGTGGTAATAACAAGAAACAAACTAGGAATGCCTTCTACATAACAAATGAATCAGGATATCACTTTGAACCAGTGCTTGGTATGAAGTAAATTAGACAAATTCTTGGGCATACATGTACATGTATTTATCTGGCACACTTCCTGGGCATACACTGTTATTTACCATCCCAAATGGTTTTTTTGCACCTAATTTGAATTTGAATTTCGCAATTATCGCAATTTGTATTTTGCACTTTTACTGTACTTATACTGTACTTGTACTGTACTTATACTGTTAATTTATTTTGCACTTATACTGTTAATTTATTTCTTTATATTTTGCACTTTGAACACATTAAATAAATGCACAATTAATTTAATACTTTGATCTTTATTTGTCTTAGTTTTTTTGTTTTTGCTTTTTTTTTAATCAATAAATGCAATCAAATATGGTGATTTTCAAATGATTTTAAAATTATTACTTGCAGCACTGTCTCTGTCAGTTTTGCTGGACATATCATGACATTAGGTCATAATTTTTCCAAAAGTATCTATGATTTACAATTTACACTTTAGAAATCCAGTGATCCAGACCTTTTGAACTTGTGCTCCTGATCGAAGTGATTTTTGAGCGAGCTTCTCCATTTAAACTGCAGTTGGCATTTTTTGCAAACAATGGGTAGCTCCTCAGAGTGCTTTTTTTGATGCTCAATTAGACCTTTCTATAAGTTAAATGTTTTTTGACAGATCTCACATGTAAATTGCCCATGTTCCATTGTGTGTGACTTAAGGTGACAGCGATACTCAGGCTTTCTTTTATACGATCTGTCACACCTTGGGTATGTGCATTTGTATTTCTTTTCAATTGTGTGCACAGCCATGTGCAGTTCCAATTCACTTTTGTATCCAAATTGCTTTGAACAATTGGAACAAACATGATCCGTTTTTATGTGTTCCTTTCCATGTTTCTTGAGCCTAACTGGACACACATAATGGAATTTATGGTCGTTCACAGTATGCAAGTTTAAGTCCTTCTCTGTCACAAAGGACTGTTGACACAAACTGCATTTCTTAGTGATTTTCCTTGAATGAGTGCATCAAATTTTAAACTCCCTTTGTTTTATTATTTGGGTTTTGGGTTTCTTTTTCCTCTTCCTTTTTTTTGGGCATTTAGGGGTGTTTGGTTTGGGTGGTTCAGGACTTTTTGGGGGACTCTTATTGGATTTATTTGATCTTCTCCTTTTGGGTGCACAGGGAGGAAGGGAAAATTCGGGGGCATACACAGGTGGACTTCCACCTGAATGAAGTCCATACTGTCTACCTGATGGCTGCACACTTTGGGGAGGTTCATAGTCAGGATCTGTATTGTCTGTTTTTACTCTTTCTGGCCGTGTGGGTGGTGTGGAGAGTAGGGGTGGAGGGATGGCTTAATGTCCTTTGTATCCTGATAACCACCTTGTCCAAATAACTAAGCCTCAATTTACACTCTCCAGGATGACCTGTAGCAGGATTGTTTTCATGAGAGTAATATACTGTATTCCTGCCGATAATACAATAGTGAATGTCAATGTACCTTGCTAATAAATAGATACCTAATTCGTCACCCTTGTTCCCAGGTATGAAAATAAATTCAAGGTACTGTTGAAGGTTGAGACCCTTGTTGTACAGGTATTTGGCTACATGTTTATTCACTGTATCAAACCATTTTTCAATGTATTGGACTAGTCTCCTTCACATCTCGTCTTCATGAAGATTAACTTGGTGTCCAAAGATGTGGAATACAACATCATGGTAGTTAAATGAACACTTGCACTGAAAATAAAAGGAAAGGTTTACTTAATTTAGGTAAAATTGGCTGAAAACTGATTCATATTATAATGAAATTTATGGTCGGACAATTATCATGACTCACCACTTTTGTTGCCAGTTGAAACTCACTAAGTCGCTGATTAGCTACTGCTACAGAAACAGCCTCTTTCTGGAATTTTAATGAGATTTTGGTTGAATTTAAGATTGCGACATGGCTGAATTAGTTCCGCTACCATTGTGGAAACGCAGCGCAGCATCAGCATCAGCATCAGCAGCATCAGCAGCCTTCATATGTAGGTCACAGCGCATGAAAATGTTTGTGATGGTAAAGACATTGTATGCCCAAGAAGTGATGGATATTGTACACCCAAGAATTTTCGCGGTTTTCAGCGTGCACAATGATAACAAAGCGAAAATTTAATTTAAAGTTTTAATTTTAATGGCACGTATTTGATCCCAGGGGTCGTGATTCATCCTAGGACAGATCACGCGCGGCGCGTGATCTGTCCTAGGCTGGGGAACGATGCTCGTGATCTGTCCAGGTGCATAATTGAGACTGTTACAACGTGTTTTAAGGGGCCATCCTTTCTCATAAAGTAAATTGGCCATAAATGACAGGTGGTCTCACAAAGCAGTGGTTATTTTAATAATTTATCTACAGGAAAATACAAGAAAAGACCTTACGTGTTGGCCGTAAATGTGAGGTGACAAAGTAGTGGCTTGTAAAAGCAGGTTGTACTGTAGTACATGGGTTTTAGGTGACATGGTGGCATGCACCCCAGACTTTTAGGCGGGTCGAGAACTTCTGTTGTTCTGATCGCTCCAATGCTGGTACAATTGGATGGCCGACTGTATCGCCATTACTCGCCATTAGTGAAGCAATGCCAGCATTAGTCTTCACTTTCGTGCAAATAATAATTGAAATGAAATTCCTAATCATTTTTGTTTTGAAGAAAAAGTCTGGAAAACGTAAAAAATACACACACAATCAGGATTGTAATGAAATATGTGGCGTGAAGTAATTATTGCAAATGCAGATTAATTTTACATTTGATTAATCAAGTAAAAGCTGCTCTCCCGACTGTGCAAACAGAGTAGCAATAACGGGATGTTAACATCTGACTCTTTACACATCTCTGAAGATGAAATCTATTGGGCATATTGGGAGAGCCGGTCAAATTGATCTGTGTAGTTATGAATTTTGCATCCTTCGCCATTGTCCAAATTTACCTTGTGTATTTGTACCCATTGATTCGCATGTATCACATCGCTGCCTTTGTCAAGACTCAATGTATCTGGCGTACAGATGGGTTTTTGTCTGCAGCGTACAAAAAGAATATCTTTAGTGTTCGGTTACCTGCCAATTTTCATGTTCTGTACACGACTGTCGTGTTACCGTTTACATCATCATCATCCGATGTTGAACATGACACAACTTGGCTGCCGTATTTACTTTCTTTCATAATATGTTTTATAATTGTCCGCGACATATTTGCATGTTATCGTCAATACAACTTACATTCATTTTTGCTACGTTGAACAGATCAACCTTCAGCCTTCACCTGTGTTTGGTGCTTTCATCTGGGAACAATCTGAAAACTCGTTTGTAACGCTTATATTGCAATAAAATGAAACATCTTTGGTCCTGACATATTACCAGTGCTATCTTATGTTTGACCATCTGCAGCTCCTTACTTCCATGTTTGGTCGTCGCTTTTTCGCCTGGAACGAGTGAAGCTGTGCATGATGTACGGCGGTGCCGCAGCTGTTCCTTCTGATCATCATGATTTATTTGGCCACCTTCCGTGCCCCATCTCATAATCCCACAGTAATCCCAACAAATTGTAATAAGTCAATCCATAATACATCAAGCGGTCTACTTGAGAGATGTCAGAACGTGCGGTTTTAGCTAGGTATGCAGCAACTGAATCAGTGAGCGTAGAAAATGGAGTTGAAAGCTGAAGCTGTGCTGTCCTTTCCATTACCTGCTGCCCTTTTTAGGTGGTCATCGTCTCAAATAACTTTCCATGGGTACACCTCTGTGTTGATATCATGCCGACTCCTCTATCAATCTGAAACAGGAATATCACAGGTCCTTTGGTAACGTATTGATGATGCATGTTAAATGTCAGTGTACATGTAGGCGTCATTGGGTCTCGTTCCAAAAAGTATCTGTTGTAAGGCTGGCAAGTAATGATACCTTACATTAAGACGCAAGTAAGGTATCGAAGTATGAAAGGCAGCACCTGTATGTACAATGGATGACAATACTCTACATTACATCACTGGCCTTTTTAGATCCACAAGTAGAATTATATGTACATGTATTTTTTTATATTGTATTTGTATATATTTTTGCAGGAAGTAGAAATGGCTATTTTATTCTGTTTGCAGGCATTAGGCTGCATGTACTTCATTCATCAGTCCATACAGAACGTCCAGATTTGGGACTTCAAGGACAATACATTTGTGCCTGTACACGGCAGAGAGGTATGTATCAAACATTTTCGACATCTTTTCTTAGAAAAAGCGGGAAGTGAGGCCTATTATCCGCAAGTACAAGTTCTGCTGTAAAGCGCGGTTCATTAGGCCTAATGAAATGCAGTGTTAAATTATAAAGTATATGATTAAAACATGATCAGGAGTTGAAAAGAAATCGAAAATTTGGGTCCATAGGTGACAGGTTTATACTGCAGTATGTGATGAAGCTCGGAGACTATTCGATTGACTAGTTTTCATGTCAAGCTATCGAACTTGACAGTTCTGATAGCTCTGAAATGTGAGTATTTTGAAGAGATGAAAACAGCAGGCCTTAGATGGATCACCGCTTTTAAGAGAGAACTGGTGGGAGTGAATTACTGTTTAGGGTGATTTAGATGTGTAAATTAGATGGAAAAGTCATGTACACGTTTTAGCCAAACAGTTTTCATTTAAAGACCATTCATCGGACTCAAAGGTATTCCATGCAACCATTTATTATGTAACAGGGTTTTTTTTGTATCTATCTGGTTTATTAGGTGCTATCAGGGAATATTGAGAACGTAACCATTAAGGAGAAAGCCAAATTCCCACAGGAATTTTTCCCAGATGTAAGTATCGATTTGTAAAATTTAATTTTTTTCATAAACTAAACGTCCATGTACATACATGATCGTATTTCTCCGTAATAACGCACATCTCAGGTTAAAGTCCGTGCCAAATGTTTTGAATTTAAATTGAAATAAAACCATTTCACAACTGCCTGTGCTTTATCCATCAAATGAAAATATAGAGACATGTATCACTTTAAGCTTATGGCATAAACTCATTAAAATATTCAGTGACTGCCGTTCCAGTAAGGAAGGGTCCTCTTGTGCAAAATTTGGTCTGTGCATCTTCATGGAAAAATATGGTATCTGTAGAAAAAGGTGTAGGATCACAATTGCAAAAGCGACAAATGCAATGATTCAGATTATGCTTGTAACAATATGATAAATATCTCGGTTAATTCCACTAAAATAGACCCTTTCAGACATGTGTGGGGTAGTAAAATGGATGTTCATTTGGGAAGTATTTTAATACATTCAACTAATTCAACTGTTAACACAATACATGTGAAACGTTTTAAAAAAGGATGGTCCAGGAAGGATTGCAAACTAAATCCTTGCAAAAGGTTCTCTGGATGAATTTAAGCCAATTGTTGCTGAATTTTGTGAGTAGCATTATTCAAGTGGCAGACGCTTATGCATTCACTAATCTGTAAAATAATGTGGAAGGCATGCCATGCAGAGAGTGAGCGCCAGTGACCAAATATGTATACATTTTCTGTTTCAGTTTAAGTGGTCAAGAAAAGGCTTTCTTAGAACACGGTGGAATTTATGCAATAGGCAAGTATCAATTTACGTTATATTTCAGGGTAACATGCAACATATATTTGTTGTTGTTAATAAAATATGTAAATTGGGTCTGCTGATGAATATCTAACGGTTCTAAATTACATCGGATCAATAGCCAGTGTTGAAAGCACTGAAGCTAGTGAACCATAGTTTTCCATAGGAAGCTGAACATTCTAATAAAGAAGTTGCCCGTAATTTATATGAAACTCTATAGCCTAAAAAGAGCCAATCGATGGAGCTCTCATTTATAAGGCGTTCTGAACATCACATTAGGCCCTCCGTTTCGGTGATAAATTACTGGTATTGAAAACTGGTACTGTAAGATGCTACGGTTTTTTATACTCCTTGCAGCCAGTGGAGGTATTTTACATGTAATTGCAAAGAGTGATTACAAGTCTTCATGATGAAGTGTAATTATTGCGGGTCACATTTTGTAATTTTCTTGTTGAGATATAATAAACAAACACTTAAAAGCAATATCGGCGATTGAATGCTGATTGATGTCGTATTGAATATACAGCTTTCGCATCTCAGTGGGGGAATGACAGCAAGCATTTTCTCCACCAAGAAACTGTATTGATGTATTTGGATTTCTCAAATGGATATATTGAATGTCATTGATTCATGCTGAATTCAACAGCCAGCGTAATTGTATGGGGCATCTGATTTCCAATAAAGGAATAGAGCATCACCCAGTGTAACGTTTGAGTTTTAAATAAAGACAACTTGAGCAATCTAAATAGTCTTTAGTAACCTGTTTGCTTTTCATTTCAGTGTATTTGATTTAGTCAATATACATCTTTTCCACGATGCATCCAATATAGTAGCCATGGAAAAGGTACGTATCCAATTGTCTCATTAAACAAATCGGGTCTTTAATTTTGCTTCTTTTCACTTAGAAATGGTTTGCGTTCTAGACTTCTGGGCACCAAATAAGCATGCGCGGAATTGTAATTACGAACCATAGCACTGCCATAATTTTTTTCTAAACTAAGAAATCAAAATAAAAACCCATTATTAGTCGATGTGTTCATTTCCCAAAACAAATTAAAGGATCGTCATATCCATTTGCCTAATCAAATAGAGTCGCAAAATGTTAAATTTAAAAAAGTTTGTTCTTGATATTCAGCAGAATGATAAGAATAATGGGTCTTACAGACAGAAAGACTAGCAAGGTACTCTCAATGTAATACGTGCTAAGTTTAGGTGAGAAATTTGCCATTTGTTGCATTGAAAGGTTGAGCTTTCAGAGAGAAAAATGAAATTTCGGACAAAACTTGTTCACGACAGGAAATTATCGCTGTTACAAACAGTAACAACATTAGACTCCCACTTGCTGCACGTGATCGAGATGGCAATTTTACTATCTCTTGGTTGATTTTCCATTTCCCAATTTGAATTGATATAATGTATTTCAACAAACAAATAAAAGTCTTTGTTTTAAGTTCAATAACATGTTCTGGTTTCAATACTAAAACAACATTGCGTAAATGTATACATTGTTATCCCAGTTCCATGGTAAATATTTAATGACAACTGTTCCTTTAGGCCATCCTTTCTATGACAGTCCAACGCACATCTTGTGTCATCGCCTCTTTAGATATGTACATATATATCTGCATATTTAGTTTCCTGTGGGTTGTTCATTATTCATCAGCTTTTGAAGGCATGCGATCTTAAGATTGTACAAATAGCATGTACTCAACGAAATTACATTTCCTGTGCTAAAATAAATCCGAAATAACCATAGTTGGATAACCTGGTCTTATTTCTTCTTTCTTTTTTCGATCATATTATTTATTTCCATTTACAGAGTCCATCTGTATACGTTGGTAACCGGTGCAAAGCTTTCAAACACACATTAGAAAGGTATTCTCACTGGCTCTACTCCTTATAAATACTCGAATTTTCTGCTTTTATATTAAACTTTAAATTTTATAGCATGGTGTGCTTATGGAATGTAAAATGTAAAATTGTTTTAAGTTGTTCATTGAACACGGAATAAAATGAACGTCATACCCAGCTGAATGAATTGATGACTCTGTACAAATACGCGATAAACTGTTTTTATCAATGATTAGCTGGTTAGCAAGCCTAAGGTGTCATTAAAGACGGCAAAATCTTTCTAATTATACCTTTAAGAGTGTACTTTTGTGATAAAAAATTATAAAAACTGTATTTTATATTACCCTTTGACTATTACATTTCAGGTTTGAAAACGACCAATACGAGAAGGTGCCAAGCTTCCTATTCGGTGACTTCAACTTTAGATTAGACACGCATGCACTAGTAAAGGTAACTTCAAAATGTGTGATCCTATACATGATTTTAGAATAAGCGAAAAGTGAGGTTGAAGCAATTTTTATGTTAATTAATCAAAAGCATGTCCAAGAATCTGCCACGAGTTGTCAAAACAAAACAGCGTCGAAATGTATAAGTACTTACACGTACTGGAAAGTAGAGCTATCGACTGTTGGTAACATATTAAGTTAGATCATTCAAATTATTCCGGATATAATATGTTTGCAGAGATTAGCACAAGAGGCTTACAGTCGAGTGGGAGTTAGCAAAAAGAACGATGTCTCAAAAATTGAATACTGCTCGACGTCAAATGGAGAGGTAAGTAACGGTTTATGTCTGATGTAAACAGTTGACAGTTTTATGCAAAATAGATTATGTAATTTCCACCAACGGTTTATATTTGACTATTTCAGACAATTTTGACAATAGAAAAGAAAGGTTTCGACCATCACTTGCAACACAATGAAGTATTCGCCAATAACAATAATACATGGGTAAATAAATTGTCACATTATTACATAAGAGGCACGTTTAATTAATGTCATGTTTAACGTAAATAAATTTGTAACGAAGTTGGTAAACTAGTTTTGGGAACAGAACAGTTTCTGTAGTTGGATGGATACGAACGACTTTCTTAATTATACTAACTCAAGCTGTATTTGCTTTCAATTACAGTTACATGACTATGATATTGAACCACAAAGCTTCAAGGATAGGTTGTTTGAATTTCCAGTCACATTCCCTCCAAGGTACTTTGAAAGAAGTTATTTTATTGGACTCTGACATTTTAACGTCAACAAAATGCCATGATGATAAACGTTTGATATGCATAAATAACAGCTTTGAAAAGGTATAACTGCGGATGAATGCATAAAATTCTTTGTAGCAAAAGAAAAGCAGATGCTTTATACTGTTTTCCTTTACAGTTACCCATTCAGTGAAGATGTTGACGACGGCACTTCCTACATGAAGACGCGATGTCCGGGCTGGTGTGATAGGATATTTACGTCCCACAACGTAAAGGACTTAATATTACAGGTAAGTGTACAGCGCAAGCTAGTCAAAGATCAGTAAGTGTTTACCGATAGCGAATTTATGATGACGCCAATGCAGCACAATATATATTCATAGTACAGTATGTGTATGTATATTTCTTTTTCTCACTAAATTCGCAATTCTAAAATTGTAGGAAGACAGCAAAAAACCAGAATACAACATGATGGGTACAAATATATGCATGGGGGATCACAAGGTAAAAAGAGGAACTGAAACAGACAGTTTCAGTTAGCTCTTATTGTTGTAATATTGTGGCAAAAACTGGTTTAAGAAATGTACCAAATTACATGTAAAATGGAACATTGAATGAATTCCGAGACATAAATCACATAAAAGAGATTTTAGAAGGTTTAATGTCATTGCAATAAGTTACTCATGAATATAGCAGTGAAATATGTGAAATAATCTCTGCGTTTTATTTTAACAGCCAATATATTTAAATATAAGACTGCGGAATGGCCAAGGTAACCAAGGCAGCATGGATTCTGTTTTTGTTTCTGTTGACACCCCGGTCAATCCAAAACAACCCCTGAAAAAGGTTATCTCCATAAATGGTGAAATGGTTGATGCAAATGACATTGACAATATGAATATCCATGACTTTAGTACTTTTGAGCAAGAACAACTATTGACAGGGCAGTTTATGAGCATGATACGTCGAAAGACATATCCGCCGTCTGGTGGGAAAAAGGAACTGAAAAAGCAGCTGTCTTTTCAAGAAGTAGCCAGGGACGTGATAAGAGTAGAACATGTGCTCTTAGCTTTCAAACACTACAAACACAGGAGCGATTCAGATACGGACGACAGTGATGATGATGGTTATGAACCAAGCAGTAAAACAAGCAGCCAACCGTCACCAAGCGGTGTTCAGATACGTGTAACAGGTCCTTCCAGAACTAACTCAGGTAGCAGTGTCCAAACGGGCATGATGATGTCGTCCGCTGATGATTCTACTAAACTACACAATAATAACAACATCACCAGAGGATCAGACTATGAAGGAACTTCACACGCAGTCACTTACTACCCAAATGCACGCACCAGATATCAAAATGTCAATCAGTATGGGCATCACAGCCATGTAGTGGCTTCCACATCTTCACTTCCAAAGCATGACCTTCCTAATCCCAGCATGAGTTCTGGTTCCAAAGACCGTGTAGACAAACCACCACGTGGACGTGTCGATGGTAGTGGCTCGCAGTCTGGATGTCCGTGTGTGATTCTGTGATACTATGTACATCTCAACCAAATACCGCATGTCAATGTATTTGTAAGTGTAACTCTAATTGTAACTCTATCGTGATGTATGCACATCGTGTGGTACACACATGGCTGCACATGTAAAATCACTATGGGATCTACTAACATAATGTCTGTTGTGAGGTCGCTTGCATGAAGGAGGAAATTGGTCCTATCTAGAACTACATTGATAGACATGAACTCGCAGTTTAAACTCTGTAGTTTGTTGTGTGGTCGGTACATAGTATAGCTTTGTGCAGAGATAACTGTTGATCTTATACTTGTTGATCTTATGGTCTGTTTTGAAACCCAAGCTTTCGCGTCCAGAAACGTCTTCGTTCATGTTACTGTACTTTAGAGAAGTTTGGACTCTGAAATCTCTTTGCCAAGGAATTTTTCTACTGTGTTAGGCAAATATGTAGAAATATCAGTAAGTACAACAAGAAGATCAAAAAGGATGACCATACATGTTTCGTTTTCACCGAGAAATGCATTTTCCTTGTAGAAGGCAAACGTAGCATCAACATGAACTTTATTCAGGTTTAGATTTAGATCGTTTATCTTGGGCGGTAATTATTCACCAAAGGACGTTTTCGTTTTCAGTGTGCTTTGTGCTTGGGTTTACTTGTTTTTAGACTAATCTGGAATATTTAATCAATCTGCTACTCAGCTATTTGAAAGAAATGAACTGTCTGCAATGAGCCACTGATGACGATTTATAGGGTGATTATTCCACAAACCATGGATCATACAATAATTTAATTAACATCAACATGACATTTTGCTGATATAATTACTCACCGCCAATTTAATCATGAGTGCAAAAAATCGACAACAATTGATTTTGCCAAAATTGAAAACGAAATTTATGGAGATAACTTTATCTGTATTCAACGTTGTTTTTTGACACTTTAGTTTATTTTCTGTTAATTTAAATTTATTTACAATATTTTGCATGTTATCCTTGCCATTTTCCACTGTTTGAAAACCTATGAATGAAAGGATTTTTCCGTTCGTCTCGTTCATATTGTAAATTTAGATTAATTAGATTTTGGAAATTGCTAGGTTCTAGAAGTGCGTGAATTTTTTTACTTGGTACCTGTCATGCAACATTTTCTTATCGTATGTTTTCTCTGTTGGATTACATTCACCGCCACATGAAATAGGGAATTGAACATAATTTCATTAGAGATATTAAAATTTTGTATTAATATTTTGAAAGCAATTCCGGAACAAAATTATAAATACTTGAACAAGGGACAAGGGGTTTGTAATCATCCAGTAATCCAGCCAAGTTATGTAATTCAACAAACAAAGATTATGTGCCAGGTATTATTGAGTTGATTTTAGAAAGTCAATTGAGTAGACAGGCACGTTTTAATTAAGAAATTAGTTTTTACTTCACAATCACTAAGCACAAACAAATATTTAGATAAATTTATAATATCATTGTTAGAATTCTGCTTGTGTTTCATAAATTGTTCAGACGAAAAAGATTATAGTTTGTATTGTCAGTGTAGTTATCCCGGTGTTGGCTTAATGTTTGATTTTGGATACTCAGTTCTTTATTTTTATTTTATTCTTCGTTTCTGTTTCAGTAAATCCATTTCTCCTTGATTCTAAAGTATTTTTGGGATGTTTCTTGATACTTGATTTTCTTATTTTCTAGAGCATATTTATGATACATTGAGGACATCTTAAATAGGCTCGCTAACACTTCAACAAATAAATGAGGCTTAATTCGAATAATAATTAATTGTTGTTTGTGTAGAGTACCGTGTTTTGTTAAATGAAATGTAGCATAAACAAATGCCCGTACTTAAATGAATTATTTGTATTTTTCAGTGCCGAGGAAGGCCGATAGAGCTGAAGGAGCCGTTTCACCACAAAATCGCCAAATTAAAATCACCCAAGTCGAATCAACAAAATACATCCACGTTCGTCAAAATGGCGCATCAGTGCGTGTCTTCAGAGAGACATCTGTATAGTACGCACTACAATTCTGTATCATAGTTGTAAATCCTGAATTATAGAGGTTGCAGCAGACTAATCTAGTGACACAAATAAAACACACCACTGCCAATGATCTGCCAAACTTTGGACACGTTTTGCAGTTATTGGAAATCAGTACCTGAAGAAATGACTTTTCTATGATGAGTGTCCTACATTTTGCATGGACAAATGGAAAAAAATGCTCTGGTTAACTGTGACACATTCAGTTGGATATTGAACATCATTAGACGTTTAATAGTGATGAATCTAGACGGAAATTAACCGCCGTTAAGAAGCCTTTAACGAGTGGCATGCTGGATGCATGCTGTAACTTAGCTATGGGAATATACTTGTACACGAATAAGGCTAAATTTGAGGGTTTTATGCATTGAGTTTTGTCAAAAGACTAAAATGCTTATGGCTCAGTTTGATGAAATGCTGAATTTGACATATTCAAGTGTATTGAATTATTTGTAGACAGGTACAACATGCGCCGGATGCCATATTACTTTTTTACATGCGAATTACGAATTTAACCTTTCTAGTTTTTCAAAATTATAGTGTATGAAGTCCTTTTTTCCCTAAACAGTGGAGAAAATACTGAATTTGCAAAGTATTAAATGACAGTGCCAAGATATGAATGTGAGGAGCTTGCAGCATTTACAAAGACTGACGTGTAATTTAGTTCGTGAAAATTACTGCCATGACTAATTACACTGGAAAACAATCTACAGATTGCTTTTGCCTTTAAGCTGTTATGCACCTAATTATATCAACAGATGATATGAGTTTCATGCAATTCAATTATTGTTAAAAGCCTTTTATTCAGTAAGTGTTGATAACATTTATAGACTATAACAAAAGCAACTTTAATGTTAAAGCTTAGGCCACTAGAGATGCAGACTTCTAGTGCTCTGATGATCAAAATCACAGTAGCATTCATCCATAAGCTGAAAACGCTTTAGAATACTCTGTTATTTACTGAAGAACTAAACCACTGTTATCAAATATTAGGGTTACCTCAACACAGAGGAAGATATTCAACTGTCCTGTAAATGTTATTTTATGCTACAGTTATTTTTTGCACGCTCATAACCAAGATTGCTCTAAATTACTTACTTGTTAGACTATAAAATCATATGTTATAATAATATATGTAAAAATTGTACATAAAAATGTGTATTTGTAAATACTTACATCCATTATGCTAAAGTAGGTAATAGAATATTTTATAAGTACACATGCAAACGTAATTCTGTGAACTTAACAAATGCTAGTACATACAAATGTATTATGCTACACGTTTGATACAGACATGCTGTATTTATTGTTAATTAATGATTAATACATAAGTGGCAAATTTACCGGTGTTGTTGGGTCAGTGCTGCATATATGTATTCATTCACTTTTGGACCAATATTTGTTCTGCAGACTGATATGTATACAGGAAACCTGTGGAGCCGATATTCAGACTAATAGAAGGATATGAATAAATATGCAGTTTGTTAGACGAGCAGAATAAGATTCACTGTTCGGTAAATTAGCCAAATGTTAACGTCCATGTGGTTGTTTTTGCATGTTTATGCACTTCAGTTAATACATAACATGTTTGATTTTGTGCTTTCTAGTCACAATTATTTTCTACGTTTGTGATGTGAATATTATTAATTTTCCCTTCAAGTATTACTTTGCAATGTATCGGTAGTCAGTTGGTCCGCCAGGGTTCCCATGCTCTGAAAACTTACGTAGATGTAAATTTAATGTGCACGTGCTAAATTGTGTAAAAATCGTGTATTTTAGACTTTTTCACGAAAATTACACTAAATTGATAATTTAATGTATGGTGCGGAACCCTTACTAATGGATGCAATCCTATAATAGCTGGCCTGTACGTAGGTGTGTGCATTCAAACCTTTCATCAGACCATAACAGTAATGCTTATTTGTAAAACGTAAATTTTGGTGCGTATTAATGATATACATGTACTAATTGGTCATAATTGTGTATAAAAAAGATATATATCTTAAGTGAAGCTGCAATATACCTAACAATGAATTGTAACTTTACGTATTCCAATTGAAGCACCACAATGTTTGTGTATGAAATAGAAGCAATGCATTGGTTTAGGAAGTACATCTTTATTGTACAAATAAATAACGGACGTGGCACTGCCACGTGTTGCTATAAGGAATGTTTCACTTGGGCTACACGTTTTCTTCTTGGCAGACTTAATCTAGTGAAAAAGATTTGTGACTTTCATTCTACTTATTTTGAAATAGGATGTGAACTATTTACTACTGAGTATGTTGTTTGCACGTAAAGATTCGAATGTTAATATATTGCAATCAGACATACTTTAGATGTTTATTATTGTTATGCATCTATTACATTTTTATTATACTGTATACATGTTTGTCATTGTAAAACACCGTTATTCACTGTGGTAGTGAATCATGTTCAACGTGTTACCAATATCTAGTGTCTAAACCTTAAATCTTGCACATCATATAAAACTGTTTATGTCATTGACTTTATATTAATATAGTTATTTGCGTGCAAGTCCAGCCCACATATGGTATGCAAGATTTTAGAACTGTTTAATTCTTTTTTCTAATAAATATACCATTTAACAATAATTGGAATGTCTTTTTTGTTTTTGATAACGCTGAAGAAATTAAATTTACGGTTATTACATGAAGTAAGGGATAAATTTCAAGTCCTCTGTCTTACTATATATCCGAAGTTCTATACCATGCAATTTCCGTTCTGGAGGCAGGTCTTTGCTTGACTAGCTGTAAAATTAAAAACCTTCAAAAAATGACAACATTGACAAGACTTCATACCCAACTACTGTATCCTGTACGAGAATGCAACCAAGTTGCAGTCTAATTAATCTTTACACGTTTGCCAAAACTATTCAATTACATGTATTCAATCCACATTAATGCTTCATATACGGTTATGTGCAAGTGGATCGTCCTCGCTGCTGACGGAAACAGGGCGGCTTAGATCACCTCTGGATCGTGGGAACTCCACGACAAATATGCTCACTATCAGATTTATCATAATCCTGAAATAAGAGATAAAAAGTTAAACTTCGTCACATCAGCTAGTTAACACAAATCAATTGGGTTTTTTTTATAATGTATTTGCGGTATTTGAGCAGGCACTTGCAGATACGCAGAAACCTTGGTAACGTAATATTACATGTACGTGCACGGAAAATATCTTACCAAAATAAGTTGTCTGGAGTCAGGACAATTTCAAAGATCAACAGTGAAATTAAGGCTGTTAAAATCTGAAGTTAAAGATACAATGCTTTAAGAATCAACTGACATACATATATCGTTTACAAATTTATTGCACTGTATTGGATCTCCTAATTTGAAGTTTATCTTCTGAGTCTATATGTGGTCAATTCAAGACCGTATTGTGGACTCGAAGCACTTACTTTGGCTATACCATAAATAAGGTCGATATGAAGGAGGACTTTCGGTCGATTCTTTAATCTCACTTTGCTAAGGCTCAGGAAAGCTCCAAACACACCGCTGAAACCAAACATATCCATCACTAAAGCAGTGCTTCAATACAGCATACAAATGTAAAAATCAACAATTTGCTGTGGTATGTCTAGATGTGAATTTCACCTGTGAGATACGATAATTGACATACCTGCAGAAACAGCCGATATAAAACCTATATAAGTCCCAGAACGGATACTGTTTTACTGCTAAAACATCCCCTAAAAATAAATGACACAATATTTTACATTTCAGTTGCATGACACGAAGTAGTGACTTTCAAAATTCGACTAAAAGCACCTCTCCCCAATACCTTAAATTTGGTAATAATGCTCGGTTGTAGAAAAGTGAGCATTTAACATTATTGATAAAATAAGACTTACCGAATAAGTAGCTCGCTGGTGTAAGGATGAACACACTGAAAAGAGAGCATGCCATTAACCCTGTATGATAACAACCTAATTCTAGATATCCCGGCAGAGAGATACATTATCTTACACATTAACCACTTCCCTTCATCCTTCATCACATTTGGTCTGATGCAATGTAGAAACAAATTTTGGGCTTCTATATTTTCAGGAAGCAGCAATAAGTTGCAGGTCAATACTGTCATTAGTTGGTTTGGTCATTGTAATCTGTTGTATTAAGAATCGGCGACATTTGCCATTTGAATGCTTGTCCTGGAATTGCCTGTTCTTTGTATCTTTTAAATTATTTATTGCCAGAACATTTCAAATATCAAGTGCATATTTTTGACTGAATAACCTACCTGTATATATAGTTTGAGAAAACTCTATCTGAGTTACTTAAAGGAACCCTGTCGTCCATAGCTTCTTCATAAAATCTGTAAAATCCTAAAAGTCGAAGAAACAAATTTGTCACAGATCTCACTGGTAAACAATGCAAATCATTACTATACTTTAAGTATATGACAATGACAGCACACTCTTCGTTCACTGCTTACCGACTGACAAAATGTGAATTGCAGCCCATCTGTATCCCACCGGATTAAACTGAGGATCAGTCCAGCACACCATTAAAGTAGAGATGAGCAAAAATATCACAGCAACGTATCGACTGAGATTGATCCCCTAAAACAGAAAGGCAACATAGGAAATAGTGTCATAATTACTTACAACAGCAGTTGCCTGCATTAATCTTTCCATTAAAACAACACACCTATGAGCATCTTCATTAACTCAATATAAATGTGAATTTGCCATTTATTTAGTCATGTCTATGAACAACCAGTGGAGATTGTCAGAAGCAGGGCTTTCGTTAACACTCGTCCACAAATATGTAAAAATAGGTCCTGATGGACCTGGGCTTATTTGGCATTATTAAAAAACAAATCGGAAGAATACTGGACATAATGTCACTTGGACACAAATAAAGAGACAGTAAAAAAAATAAAATCAATTCTCAAATAATTATTTGAGAAAATAACAAATATGGCTGCTAAACCTGAAATATAGGTGGCACCAACATAATATTCACATGCAATAAAATGGGCATATAGATGCATAAACCTGCCAAAAATGAAGTCTGTACCATCAACTGTTTGTTCAGGAGTAAGGTTCAAAGAAAAAAACAAATATGGCTGCCTATTTAAGAATATATGTCACAGTGATATAGTATTCGCTGTGCATGGAGGAGGGGCATATGTGCATACATGTACAAAATATGAAGTCTCTATGATCAATAGTGTGCTCAGGGTAACTGCACACAGATGAAAACATCAACGACAATGACAATGACGGACGACGGACAATTCATGATTCTATAGGCTCTTTGGCAATTATGCCAAAAATCCTAAAACATACATTTGCTTTCTTTTTCAAGCTGATATGTGTATGTGTGAAAATAAACTCTTGCAAAGTTATACAAAAAATTAATGGGGAAACTTCCATTTCTGATGTGCTTGACGTTTTTTACGTCCAGGCAGGAAACTCACCCATGAAGAATATAAGTCATCGCCTTGAGGTGGTGGAGGTAGGGCCGAGTGCACCACTCTCAATTTTACATGTTGACCTTATTATAACGGTCTAACCACAGCAACACTACGGCTCGCATGCTTGAGGCTACAATTCTGGTCCCAATTTTACATCCTGGACGGACAGTGGCCACTGACCTCAAATCACCGGATTACGCACAAAACACGTAATGTGAGTTTATCTGTTATCAGGCTGACTCAACATAAAGTAAATAATACTCGAACAATGCTTGGCTACCGAATAATAACAGTATCACTTCTGTTTACTGTCTACCGGTTTGACTCAACATACGGCTTTAAGGCCATTTGGATCACATTGCATCGACAGAATTTTCAAAGTTTGGCGATCGGCAAATGCAATCCAAACAAGGGATGACCTGTCGATGCACAGAGCCTCATGCCATATTTACCAAGAATTTTTAAGTCCAACACCAAAATACACTGAATTCCCCCCCCCCCAGAAAGAGTGGGGAAAGAGTGGGGTAGGAGGAACACAAATCAGCGGCTTGATAGTCTGTCTAACATGACTCTGCAGCTGGACTCTAGTCCATCCAACCAGTCTTACATAACATAATGGCCGCCAGGAACACAAATGTAATCTCTTGTGAAAACAGAAAGCCTCAATGCCCTCTATCGGGCATGAGGCTCAACAATAAAAATAGGTCCAGATGGACCTGAGCTCATTTGGCATTATCAAAATACTTAAGGCAATTTAGGTCACAATATCACA
>JBCAUI010122874.1:0-18498 GCA_038406195.1 Haplosyllis anthogorgicola
TGGTTTCTATGCATTTTGGCTGTATCTGGGACATGTATATCCATATATGGACAATCAGGACATGACCCAGGTCAAATCTAACCATATATGGGCAATTGGAACCCAAAAGAACCCACAACTGTGTCATCCAGGCACCAGAACCAGCCGCCTGTGACTGAAATCAATCAACCAGAACCGCTGGACAGGGAATTTGGTCTCCTGGCTAAAAGAAATATTGTTTTATGTCAAAATAGAATGATCCGGGCACAAATCAATACCCTAATGCTATTCCAATACGGATTGTGAAGTTAACCCTTTACTTTCTAGAAAGTCATTTCGCGACACATATAATCTCACCTCCCCCATGAATTTGCTTTAATTTGAAGTCACAAAACCCTCAAATTCTATTGTAGAGGTGATTGATCTATGTGATTACATCATACATCATGTAGCTTACAAGTCTGATTATTATGTGGGCAGAAGAAAACAATTTAGCGTCCTCAAAAGTATAAACACGCATTTCCAATCCTATTTTGGCAAATGGATATCAAAATGGAATTAGGGTCCCGTTTGGGATGCATTGGCTTCATCAACACGTAAGAAGTACATAAGCTATTGGCAAGCAAACGTTTATACCAAAATAGTGACTAATGCCAACAACATCGAACTACATGTAGTTGCTTATTTTTTTACACATTTATTTCATGTAAAAGCTCTGCAACAAAAAGATTTTTGCATTCAGTTCAATAAAAATAGGTCTAGATTGACCTGAGCTCATTTGGCAATGTTATCAAAAGATTACTTAAGATGATTCAAGTCACAATATCACATGAAATCAAAGTGTCTAAGATCAAATCTCCAGATGTGATCTGTGAAATAACACTGCCAAACTGGGAAAATATGCGACATCAATGTAATTTTTACAAAATATTAAGGGGGTATCTAAATACATCAGACTGCCAAATATGAAACCTGCAACTTTAACTACAAGTCCAGGAGCAAGGTTCAAAGAAAAACACAAATATGGCTGCCAATTTGAGAATACTGGTCACATCAACATATTATGTGCTAGGCTTTGAGATGGGACATAATGATGACGTCAATGACGGACGGCGGACAATTCATGATTCTTTTGGCTCTTTGGCAATTATGCCAAATGAGCCAAAAATGAGACGTTCAAGCCAAGAATGCCAATTTCAATACAGATTAACAATAAACAAAAATATACATTTGTAGTCGAAATATTGTATGGAGGAGAGGGATTTAGTCCTTTTAGAATATCCGCGTCGATGTTATATTTGGTGTCTTATGACCGTTTCACAGAATATGGGCCATACTAATTTCAATTACTTCCAGTTAACCAGAACATAGAAAACACATTGTTTATTTTGTGTATATTCATATCCCTTGATTCAATTTAAAATACAAGAATCTGCTGCTTAATTCAGATATTGCCCACAGAATAAATAAATTAATATTGAATTAAGGTACTATGGCAATTTACAGAAAAGCCTCTGGGGCAAAACACTTGTGCTGATATTCATGGATATATGAATTTGAAAGATCTGCTGTGCTCAAGTTATGAATGGTTCTCAAACTGTCCTTTCATAAAAAGCAGTTGTATCAAATGCATACATTTTTGCAGTCAATGAACTAATTTAAACACATAATTAAATAATGATTCCAAAATATGATTTTAATGAAATAATGTGAGCAGACATTGACTGATATTGTTCGAAAGGATTGAGCGCTGGGGTTTTTTCATCAAGTTCAATCAGTGCAAAACAGACTCAGCTTTTGCAAATATGGTTTGCAAATGTGAAGTTTTTGAAGAATTTTCTAAGTTGAACTTATTCTATTTGACTTCATTAACTATTTTTGGCCTAGTTCCACAAATTTTGAATCACAGTTTGTCCGTTTGACAATCAGTGATTGAGAAATGCATGATAGTAGCTGGTCATGAAGTCACTTTTTCGTCAATGCCCAAGCATTGATGTTGAAAAAAATAATAAGGGTTACCAAGTACACATATTAAAGCTCACAATATATTTCTACACGGTAAAACATATTTTCGAAAGGTCTGGTTCCTAATAAGATATCGCTTTTGAAATGTATAGATTACACTGAAAAATTCTTTGTGTGGATGCACAAGTTATGGAGTGTGGTTGCCAATTCTATTTGATTATTGAGTGTGGTTCCCTCCTTCAATTTTTTTTACTGTTCAATTTTTTTACGTTAGGTGAATGAATTGGCCAACACAAACTTATTGGATTAGTGCTCTGAAATATAAGATAAGTTAGCTTCCCATTAGGCATGTAGATGATCATTGTACTTGTCAGATTCTTGATTCTTCTCCAGGACTTAAGTCAGGTTTAAATGCAAACGAAAGTTCTCAACGAATCTTGTCCAATAATGGTTATAATATATTAATTTAAAAAAAACCCCAACAACCCTTAAACTGTGAAAGAAACTTCAAACAACTGAACACCCAATTTTGATTAATGTATCTTTCCTGTGTGTCTTTTACATGCAAATAGAAAGTTTTCTCTGGCTTTTTGCCTGACAGTTATGAGTCTCATGGAATTTCTATGATGGAAAACAATATAGAGAGGAATAAGCGTGGATCAGGCAGAATCGAGCTGTTTCTTACTGTACCACAGGGACAATGTGCTAACAGACTTGTCACTGTTTATGGCAGCAAAATGTTTTCAGTTGCATAAAACAGAACAGTTTAATTTGTTCTTATTAATGTAAAGATGAGAAATAATAAACTTCTGTTTGTCTGATGCCCAGATTTGCGGTTTCCCTGGGTGTGATTAATTGGCTTGAATTCAATCCATATTTGTGGCCCTCAAGGGAAAGCCTTATTGGAAGGTCAGTCAGCAATTAGTAAAATCATACAGCTCCCACGGAGTGTAGCAAGGGTTTGGTTTGTTCTGGTATGCTTGCTCCAGGCAATCAAATTAGCTGAATATAATTACTCATTTTGAAGACCATGTATGATTCTCCATCCCAAATATGCCGAACTCGGTTTAGATATTTCTAATACATTTTCGAATGCTCTGTATACCTTTCAAAGCAGAAAATAATTTTGAAAGCTTCTTTACACTCAATCATCTGATGTGATAGTGTCTTTCCAATCATGGATGAAACTGGTCGCAATCGTTTTTACTAATTAGATGTTGCACTCAATTGGAATATGTGTAATTCTCAATGTTACTCTGTAAGGTGAAGATGTAAAACTGTAATTTTATTTATAACTGACATTTAACTTGCACAAGTACATTTATCATGATACATTCGATCAGATTATGCAGGTTTGATTTTTTGTTAATTTTCATTGCATACGTATCTACTTACAGTATAAGCAATCTATTAGGTATACGTACAATATCAAAAGCTACGTACGAACATTAATTGTGTGTCTGATCTCTATGAATGTACCCATATCCTTTTGCGATGTAATCCTGGTCACAATTTTCTATCCAGAGGTACTCTCTAACTAGTCTATGGTTCGATAAAACACTTATATACAATGATTTGTTCATTATGATAAATTTATTTGATCGTTTGTGTGTGATTTATTTTGCAATAAACATCACAATCAATTTATTAAGCCCGTAATGAAGAGATAACGAGTGTAGCCCTGGCTTTGTTGCAATTATTATGACTAAAACAAATAGTTTTTGGACATCAAGTTACACATTTAATTACAAAAACATATATAATTCAGAAGCATTTGTCATGCATATAAAACATTATCGACACTGTATGGTTATTAGCTTTAATCATGATTTTGCAAAGTTAGTGAAAGGAAAGCACACACCAAGCATAACTCATTTAGTTGAATGTTATAAAAGAGCACCATTATGTCATTAAAGCAAGCTTCTCTTTAGAAATTCAGCCATCCCACTACCACTTGCAGCCAGGAACCATCCAAACAACTGCGACAACCTTTTTGCTAATGGAAGGTGTATTTGGTACACATTTTATTACGGATTTCTAAATGTTTCAAAAAATTTTGGTTAGAATAAATAAAGCACTGACTTCAGTGATAGTCGACGGTGGATACACACCGGATGTAGAGCACCTTGACTAATGGAAAAGTAGACTACCAGAAAAGTTTCGCTGTGGTTGTTCTGTGTTCTTAACAGACAAACTTTACAGGTTTTTCTTGTTTCTTAGTCTGGTGTGGTCAAGGGTTAAGTCCAAACAATACACGAGAAATCAAAACCTCTAGGGAAAGTTCCTTTTCTGTTGCCTGTTCCAGTGAAATAAATCATTCAGAAATAAAATTTTTCTTAAAATGACATTACTGACTGCAGAGGAGACCATTTCCTGTACTGATTACAATTTGAAATAAAGAGGTCATGGTGCCCAGTCAAGTAAGGAACAGAACATTCGATTCATAGTCTAAATGTTTAGATGTCTATCGTCACTCGTCCTCTTTGGCTGTCAATCGTTGCCTTTCAGGTTGGCAGCAACTGTGCCATGTACAACTCACATAAATCATCGAAAATTATATAGTTTTGTTGTGTCATAAACTAATAGTTTTTACCGGTACATTAGTCGGCCAATGTTTACTACTTTATGTCATGCAAGTACATGAGTTATTCATTTTTATACCAATCTTTTATCTCTTTGCTACTGCACTGTAAACTGTGCGCAGATGAAATTGATGTTTCAAACGGATAAGTTCGATTAACGAACACAATACTGAAATGAAGATCTATTTTGTCCCCGAGGAGAAAAGGTGGACATGAGCATTATCCTGGTAATCAAGAACTTTATGCAAAGTAAAAATTAAGAGAACCAACCGATAAAGTAGCAAATTCATTGGCCGAAGGAAAACAAAATTCTCTTCACATTTTCAGCTTATTGGGTAATTGTATGTTATGACAATAGGCGAGGATAACTACAATGATTATTACCTGTTATTAATGATCAAAAGGCATCTTAAGAGCTTTCTAATGTAAAATTATGTAAAATATTCCACAACAGCTGTTAACTAGACTCAAAATCATTATCGTGTGTTGCTAGCAAACACCACCGATGAGATAAAAGAATTTCTATTACACATATAAACTATAAAAGCAAATGAAACAATAGTAAAATATATGACCAGTGATGTAATGTTTATGATCAGTAAGTGTAATGAAACTGGATAGATTGATAGTAGTTATTTCTGCTGATGGCACAACAGAATGACGGCTTTTGATGGACGAGAAATGAATTAGGTATATTGTGTCATCTCATCTCGATATCTGTGTACACCTGCCACTGAAGGAGCCATGTTACTCTTTGTTTAGACTACGTGACATGGCTATAGACACTTCAACTACACCGCCACAATAACATGTCAAGAAAATGGATTTCGCAAAATTGATAGGTGGAAAATGGCTGCTAGGGGGTAAAGCGATATTATTATGTCTACAAGGCAAAAGAGAAAATACTGAGAAGAATTTCATTGTATGCATAAGAAAGCATGATAAGAATAGGTTTCCGTTGGCCTTCTTTTCTTAAATGTCTGCAACCAATTCTATTTGCCTTTGCTTTATGAAGGATTGCATGACTGTAATTATATCTCTTTTTTGGGGATTTTTTTTTATTAAGAATGTCAAGGCATCTAACTCCATTTATACATAAAAAGCCAATCGGGCCAATGAGAAGGCAAAGTCTATTTCTGTAGAAATTCAGGCTGAAGGCATGTTTGAATGGGGGCGTGATTCAAATCACATATCAGCTTACTTTGGATTGACAAGTTAAAATGAATCATTTTAGAAATATTTTCTGTCAAAATTGCCACCTGAATCAGAGGTATAATACACCAAGTGATATGGAATGGTGGGCGTATGAACTCCTTGTTTCTTTATCGGCAATTTTTCATTTTACATTTCTTGACAATATGATAGAATATAAATATATCACGCGGTTGCATCAGACGTCAATGAAATAACATCAAAAGACACGATTCATCGCAACATCTTCTTAGCAAATGGTTTCTATCAACCACTTCGTTGATCATTTAGGTTGAAAGATAATGCACTTCAGGTAACAATGATTAAAGAAATAGTTTATATGAAAAATTTTAAGAAAGTGTTAATAAATTAACTCTTCAATGCAGCCGTGTGGTATCACATTATTGGTTTCCCGTAAGGAAACTTGGCAGTCAATGGAGGATTTTCCTTATATATTCGATGTTCAAATAATTCACCTAATTAGGAAGGACCTATACCTATACTTGTTTGGTATGTCTACCATTTAAGGTATACCAGTAATGCCAATTTTAGTGGGTGTCGAATACTGATATCAGTATATTAACCCAAACTCAGTGCACTAATTGCTTTAAGGGAAACGCCATTTTCGGTATACCTCCTAATTGCGATTAAGAACATTGGATAGACATGTCTTTTCGCAATTAATCTGTCTCAGAAATTAGCCAAGTTAGGTGAAATAGTTTGGAATTTTAATTTGAAAACCTTTAATACGCCCACTAGTCAGTATTACTTGGTGAATCATTAACTGTGATTGTTAGAAAAAACATCGTGATCCGAGAATGGCACGTTCATACAAAATAATTAAGTGATAGCCAACGTTAAACTACACACAGCTAAATACATACCAAAACGAGATTCCAGTATCGAACTATTTCACCAATTGTTTCCGTGACTTCCGAGCATGAAGACCCAATAACCATTGTCATGGTCGGTTTACGGTATACAAAGTCATAGAATGCATCGGCTCCATTGCCTGGATCACACTGGAATGTAAAATAAATACAATTTAATGTAACATAAAACTAAAATAGATTACTGCAGCTGTTCCAAATATGAGAGAAAGAGAACGGTAGTGTGACCACTAGTGTTCGTTGACGAATAATATATTAGTCACATTATCTGCAGCCTCATCAGAAACAAGCAATAAAGAGCACGCTTCGAAGGGACATTTTCTTGGTATGTCCAGAACATTCGTTCCCCATGTTAGATGTGCAGATGTTAATTTATAGTGAGAAATCTTGTACACAGAGTATTCATAGGTTAATAACCATGGATTAAATTAATAACAGAATAAAATAACACTGTATACTTTAAGTTGCAAATAAAGCTACTCGGTGAACCTTTAGATGTACGTGTAAATCAGCAATTAAAATTTAAATTACAAGATCTAGACCGCATCCAAAAAGACAATTTGTATCTGTTTGAATAAACCTAATTACATTAGCATTTGATGGATCGAGAATTAACACAAAAATCCTCTGAGAAATTAAACGTTGCAAAATTTATGGACTAGCTTTTCCTCAGTTTATTCGTGGAAAAGGAGCTTTTCTCCAGATTTAGCATTCACATTGAAAACATTCGTCTCGTGAAAAGAAGCAAAAACGCAGCATGTTTGACTTATTACCAAAATCATTTTGATGAAGCATAAACGAGAGAACATTGACCAATAACACACAATGCACAAACCATTAATAGGAAATTAAGAAGGTGGATTGGAACGTATTGTGAATGACAAACCTCGGACTTTTTCAACATAAATCACGGTGGGCAATATGAAATCATAGTAATTCATACAGTTTAATAGTGTAGACTGTTTTAGGTAAAGTCTCCATTTTGCAATCCCGAGATGTCTATAAAAATAACCGACTCTATTGTTTCCTCATTAAGTTGTAATATTCTATTTAGAATGTTTTTGAACACACAAACAAAAAAACAACGAAATCGAGAGTGTTACAGAATGTCAGTAACAAGAAAATCACATTACAATTATTACCTGTGGCAATAATAAATATTACTCTCTCTGTCAGATGTAAAAGGGATGTTTTCCAAAATAAACCGCTGTCCTTACGCTAAATTATTTTTACAATCAGCATTACAATCACCATTGATGAAATCAATGGTGCTTTGCCTTCCAAAAAGTCTTTGATCTAGACCCACAACGGCTTTGTAACGATAAAGAATGTATGAAGGTAAAATTTGTAAAGTGCACCACAGAGCAAGTTTGATGCATCTATAAATAATAAAGCACGTAACAATAGACTAGGTTAGGGGCTTGAAAATAATACAATACATCAGTGTATGTGTAAGGCCGATAAAGTAAGTGGGTTTGATATAAAGAGGAGTCGACATGTGTTAAATGACGAAGTGGATCCATATATGGAATGGGCTATGTGTAGGTACCACTGCCACAGATACCTGTGATAAATGTGCGTGTTTACACACTTGTCAGCTTTGGGTATCATGGTCATTGGTTAAGGTAACAACAATAAAAATTCATTCAGTTGTTGATTACTATCTAGAATTCAACAATCCTCATTGGTATGTGACTGAGAAATGAGAGGTTCGATGTTTTTTCTACAATTTCTGTAGATTTGAGCGGAGACTGTAAGTCTCCAGGTTAACGATATTCCCACTTTTTCTCGTCATTTATGTCCAATTGTCTTAACGTGCAGACATTGAAACCGGATACATCTGTGAGGCTATGAGCTGGCCATGATAGTTCATTTCAAACTTAGCAGCCAACAGAGCAGTTTGGCTCTTATCTGTTAATGAAGAATGAACCAATGTTTTTAAATTTCGATCGTTTTCTTTGCCAAAAAGGGTAATTACTTTATCCAGTAAAACGGAAGCTTAAAAAGTGACTTCTAGTACTTTGTATTACTTTCCCTAGTATTTATTATGACCGGAAAACCTGTTTTATGCAGTAAAACAACTGTGTCACACCCTAACTAAAACAACCGTCAGTAAGTCTCGTGATGAATATATTTATAAGGTGTAATATGAAGGTCTGTATTCCAAACAGAATCACTCAGATGCTGAAATTGTGAAGTTGAATTTCTGCAGCTATGGTGAATTTTATATGCAACAGGTTATAAAGCGAAATTGAGGCAGTATTTTATGAGATGACATTGTCAGCCATGTAGTATATGTCACGGACTAAAGTTCGTATGTGTCTCCGGAGTCTGATAGGCCCGGTAGCGGGAGGGATTATGCAAAATTTTGCACAATCTGGACCCATCCCAACCTACAGAACCCCTGGATAGTAGTCCCTAGGCCCATGTAGGGCTGTCTAAGCAGTGCGCATGCCTATACCTATGTCATTTAGTCCTGCTCCCAGTGCTATTTAAGTGGTACATCCATAGGCTCAGGAGCAGTCAGTCTTGACCACTCAAAGGGTTAACATCTGACATCATGTACCTTGACCCCAGATCGCCATCTCAACAGGGATGTTTCAATTGTAAACTACTCGTCATTCTCTTTTAAACCCATAGCACCCCATGTGAGTCCCTTAAGGACCCAGAGACCTTTTATTTGGTTTGAGTATTCTTAGTGTCAACCACCATGTCGAACATTGGTAATGCCTCAAAGTAGGTTGATCCATATGGGATTACCAGCCTAGCTCAATAACTCTGAATAGATGATGTGGCACAGGGATTTGCAGCCCCTGTCCACCACCGTATCTGTGGGCCTACCTGAACATAGTGTGAGATACAGGTGATAAAACTTGGCATCCCTGGGTGGACCTGATGCTGAGAAGGTTGGAAATACTTTCCAGACTTGTGATCCATGGGCAACCCATGGTCACCGCAGACCACAATCTGTGCCATAAATGTTCGGCATCCAAATGAGGGTGGTAGTTTGACATCCTGAGGGTGTCTTGATACAGAAGACGGAGTCACTCATAGGTGGCTAAGTTGAGGACATCTGTTGACTGTGTCTGGCAGAGTGGTTGTACACACCTGTGTTAGATTTCATTCTTACTTGGCCAGTTCCAGCCTTTACGAACCCAACACAACTATTGGCAGCCAAAGTAGTAATATGAATACTGATGGTTCTTCTGTGGATAATGACATGGAGGACCATAGCCCCAGTGATGATGAGACCGCCACTGGGGAAAACCTTGAAGAAAAGGTGGTAGAACCACCTAGAGAAATGCTTGCAAACCCAGAAAGCAGTGAACAGCCAGAGATAGGCCCAGTGCAGAATCCACCAGAACCCCAGAGGATCCCCCAATGGGCTTGCCAGAGAACCATTATGCCATCTGGCTATGTGTGTCCAAGCTGTTGGCTGATGGGGAGTTTCATCCAAGTTGACACCTCTGGACAGCTGAGGTGCTGGGAGATTTGCTGAGAGCTGAGATCCCAGAGATCTATGAGATTGCCTTACTCGATGAATGGACAGCGGTCCTGTTCTTTGGGAAGAGGCTAAGAGCTGAGGGACTGTGCAGAGGAGGCCATAGAGGTCTCCACGAGGCTGAGTGCAGGGTTTAGACACTGGATTGGACATGGCATTAAGCTAAATGCTGTCCAGATACCTGTGATAGTGGCCCAGCAACAGGTTGCCTGAGTTCTGAACCAAGCCCAGGAAAAAGGTGAGTGATGGAGGAAGGCTGCCCAGAAGTGGGTGGCAGAGGATCGGATGGCAAGGTAAGCCATGAGGAGACTCCTATATCGGGACTTCTACAACTCGGGTCAAGCCCCTGGATCCCCAGGGTCACATTGGGATGAACTAGACTCAGATGAGGAGGATACCCTGGTGGGGGCTGATGTCCCAGATGTTGCTGAAGCTCAGTTGGGAGAATTAGACAGGGCTATGGGAGAACTGGATCGGGTTCCCCATGCCCCCAAGAAGAAATCCTCTGTAGCTAAGGGTCAGAAGGCTGTGCTGGTGGTCCCCACCAGGCCTCCACATGACCCTGGGGCAGTCGAGGATGAAAACCCAGGCCCAACCCAGAGGTGCAGGAGGAAGAAGGTTGAGGCCAGAGACTGGCACCAGCCCTCCCCTTTGCCCCTACCTTCACCAGGTCAGAAGGGATGGAAGTGACTCAGATCTGTTGTCTGTCTCCAGAGCCTCCTCTGTAAGCCATAGTAGTGCAGGGAGCCACCAGAGTGGACAACATCATCGTAGGAGCCTGAGTGGTAACCGGATCGGGACCATCAAATTGGAACCATTAACCCTGGATTGCAAGCTGATGGAGTACTTAACTTGGTGAGACATTGTAAAGTCCTATTTGGATATGGGATTCAAGGAAACACTCGTCAGGACCCAGGTACTCAACTCCATAATGAGATTGCAAGGAGCCACTCATATGAGGAAGGAGAAGACTGTAGATGGTGTCTTGTCCCACCTGGACAAGCTGTACAAGGTGTCCAGGGACTATGACTCCCATATCTGTGACCTCTAAGGGATGCAACAGGCCTCCCAGGAGTAGCCATGTTTGCTGCCCAACTCATGGACATGATCTTGGTCATACAGGAGGGCTTCCCAGACAAGATAACTCATGAGGAGGTGGAGCATATGTCTAAAGACCAACTGTTTGGGGGTCTGAAGAATGAGCTGAAGAGCTCACTATCCTTCATGCAGGAAGGCCTGCCAAATTACACCTTTGATGGACTCTTGGAACTTGTCTGATGCCACAAAGCCAGTCTGGAATGTCAGGGGCATCACTGTCAACCTGATTTGGGTTATCACCATAATGGCAATGGTGATAGGAAGCCTTTCACCAAGGGTCATATGGCAATGGCACTAGATCCTCCTGATGCCTCCGACCATGAGAGTTCCAGAGTGGAGATGAAGGTGGAGACTGAGCCCAGCCCTCTTGAGAGCCTGGGTATCTCAGGAGTGAATGCCTGACTGGCTCAGGCCTTGGATTGATACAAGGAGGAGGTATGGTGGTGCTTCCTATGCAGGTCTACCAACCACCTCATTAAGGATTGTCCGGAGAAGTTGCATGTCTGAAGGAGGTATTTAAATGGCTCAAGGGGTCCAGGGAAGCAAGGAGTGCATACCCTGCAGAAACAGAAGCCATCCCACCCAGCCGAGGATTGGCCTGGTGCAGCAAACCCCAACTAAACTGGCAGTTGGGGAAGACTCCCTATGTGAATAAGGATGCCATCAGGAGCTGGGTGGGGTTGGACAATATAGGCTGGACCATGGTTGATGACCCTAGCTTATGCAGCACATTGCAACCTAAAGGTCTACCCCCTCACCAACCTGTTCCAACATTGGGAGTCTTTGATAGATGGGATTGGGGGAGCCTGATTCGATGTGATTGGCTATGTCGTTATCCATGTACAAGTGGAGGGCATGTCAGGCTATGACAAAGACACCATAGCCCTCATTCTACAAGAGGACACAGAGTTTGCCCAGTGTGTACCTGTGCTACTTGGTACCCCTACCCTGGACCAGGTGATACAGGTTATTAAGGAAAGTGAGATAGATGTACTGGCTGTGCCTTGGGCTAAGGCCCGGGTGTCCAGCCTGCTATGTACTCATAGAATACTCATCTGGAGTGTTGGTGAGGTGGGCCTGGGGGGAGATCATGTTCCAATGGGCCACTGAGCTATTGTCTGACCCTGGATGCATAATGGATCCCACAGATGATGAGTTAGCCGAGATGAGAGACAACCCATTGGAATATGAGAAGATGGTTCATGTGGAGGCTGATGTCACCTTGCCTCCATTCACATGAACCATCATCAGAGGATGGGTTCATGCAGAGGCCAATGTCACCTTGCCTCCATTCACACGAACCATCATCAGAGGATGGGTGAAGAGGACTGTAACCCAGGGGAGGTTGCACATTTCAATTTCGGAACTTTTACCGGATGAAGGCCACCTTCCCCCAGGAATACAATTCTGGTCCTCCTATTCATCTCTGAAGAGAGGATCAAAGAAGGTCACTGTACTCCTGGAAAACATGAAGGCTGCTGTCCAGATAATATGGGCAGGGAGTCCCCTTGCGAGGGTCTCCACCACCAATATAGTCCCAGAGAGCTATGTGTTGCTGGGGACAATCTCAAAGCTGGAACAGGAGCTCAGAATTAAGCCCCAGCCCACCATGTCTGAGATGTCAGGAGAGGAGCAGAAGGATAAAGTCCTTGAAAAGCTAGATTTGTCCAGGATGGATTTGTCTGGGCTGGCCACAGCCTTTAGCAGCTAAGGGCCAGGCCTTGTTATGAGAGTTTGCTGACATCTTTGTGCTGGACTCCATGGAGCTAGGGTGTACCAATATCATGCAGCACAATATTGTAGTTGATGATGAAACACCTATAAATGAGAGATTTCGTTGAATACCCCACATATGGTGGACAAGGTCCAGGAACACTTGAAAGTTATGCAAGAAGCTGGGGCCATAGCTCCTAGTGATAGCCTGTGGAGTAACACCATTGTCCTAGTCTGTAAAAGAGATGGTGGACTCTGTTTCTGTATAGATTTCTGGAAACTGAACAACCGTACTCAGAAGAACTCCTACCCATTGCCACAGATACAGGAGACCCTGGACAACCTTGTCAGTGCCAAGCACTTTTCATGCATTGATTTCCTGTTGGGGCTATGGCAGATTCCAAGTCTTGGAAGTATACAGCATTTATGGTCAGAAATCTGGGATTCTTTGAGTGCTGTAGAATGCCCTTCGGGTTTTGTAATGCTCCAGCTATGTTTCAGAGGTGCATGCAGAATGTACTGGGGGAGGTAAACCTCAACTACTGCCTCATTTACCTAGATGATGTTATAGTCTACTCAGAGATGGAGGAGGATCACCTGACCTGACTATGTGCCATCTTTGAACACCTCCATATGCACTGACTTAAGTTGACGCCGTCAAAGTGCAAATTCTTTCAGTCTGAAATAATCTACCTGGCTCATCACATCTCCTGGGATGGAATCCATCCCAGTAGAGAGAATGTGAAGGCCATCAAGGAGGTGAAGGAGCTGACAACATACACCGAAATACGCAATTTCATGAATCTTGCCAGACATTACTGAAGGTTCATCCTGGAGTTCTTGAAGATAGCCTGACCCTTGACTATCTGAGCAGGGAGGGAGCCAACAAGAAGAGAGAAAAGGTTACCCTTTCCCAGAAAGCTAAAGTGGCCTTCCAGAAACTGAAGGATGCCCTAACCTCAGAGTCTGTGCTGCAGTTGGCTCAGTTTGACTGACTGTTTGTGCTCCATACAGATGCTTCCAAGGTCGGGCTTGGAGCTGACCTTCAGCAGAAGGATGACCAGGGGTGGTTACACCCTGTGGCCTATGAGGTAGATCATTACATAAGCACGAGAAAAACTACCATTCTAGAAAACTAGAATTCCTTGCCCTCCTTTGGGCCATCACAAAGCAGTTCAAAGAGTACTTGCTCCACATACTGTTCGTGGTCAAGATGGACAACAACCCATTGACTTATGTCATGACCACTCTGAACCTCAATGCCACTGGACATCAGTGGGTAGGGGCCCTGGCTAGCTACAATTTTTCCCTCAAGTACGTGAAAGGAAAGAACAACCCCATGGCTGATGCTCTCAGCTGCATTGAAGAGGAAAGCTGGATGACTCCAGAGGAGTTGGAGTCTGAACTTGAGGCCAGGGAGCCTGAGCAGGAGTCTGGGGCAGAGACTGTGATCATCAGTGCCACAGGGGTCTGGGCAATTCTGGACAGTGCACTAGTGGGGAGCTCAGATAGAGCAGAGACATATTCCCCAGACCCGGGGACAGAAATAGACAAATCCAATGAGGAAAGCAAAAAGGCCACAGAGAAACCTCTGACAGATGAAGAAGGAACTCCAGGGGATGGATCTTAGGCCTGTATGACCAAGTATCAGCCCATTGAATGGGTCAATTGGCCTGAAGCTCAGAGGAAAGACCCCATGATCCAGAAGTTGATTGAATGGGTACTCGGGGACAAAGATATCTCCCTAGCAAAGGCCCTGGGCACCAAGGCCACCACCCCAGAGGGGCAGGCTTTCATCTGCTAAAAGGATAACCTCATCTACCAGAACAGATGTCTCTACATAAAATGTACCCCAAAGGGAGAACCAGCATCCATGACTCTCTTTGTGGTACCCAGGGCACACTGCCAGAAAGCTGTAGACAGGTACCATTGAAACACAGGGCACCAGGGACAGGACTGGACACTATCCTTACTCCAGGAATGCTTCTGGTGGCCCAGATTAGTGGGTCAGGCTAGGAAGTCCATAAAGAGGTGCCACCAGTGCATACATATGAAGCAAATAGTATCTGGGCTCCCCTGAACCCAATAATAGCCACCACTCCGATGGAGCTGCTACACATGGATTTCACAAGCATCAAATGGCCTGTGCCATTAAATCAACAGCCAAAGACTGTAAATGTATTGGTCTTTAAAGACCATTTCACACGCTACATGCTGGCTTACACGGCCAAGGACCAGAAGTCCCGGACTGTTGCTGAGGTGCTTTACCAATATGTTATAGTACCATTCAGGGCTCCAACTTGCCTACTGAGTGACCAGGGGACTTGCTTTACTGGTGCCATTGTGTCCAAGCTATGTCGAATGCTGGGAGTCTGGCAATGCTGAACAAGCCTGTATGACATGCAGACAAATGGGCAGGTGGAAAGAATGCACCAAATGTTCATGCATATGATTGGAAAGCTCTATGGGGAGAAGAAATTGGACTGGACCAACCATCGGCCTGAGATAGTGCAAGCTTACAATGCCACATGCTCTGAGGTTATGGGGTACAGCCCATTCTTTCTGATGTTCAGCCAGAGGCCGAGACTGCCACTGGACTTCTTTTTCTCCACAGCTAACTTGGCCTTCCGATTGCACTCCACCCACCTCGGTCATTTTCCTCCACAGTGAAGAGATGGACTTGGCTGGTGTGATAACTCCTAAAGGTTGCTTGCAACTTGGGGTGAGTGTGGCTTGAGGTGCCAACCATGTCCAACAGTTCCCAGTGGTCCAGCACCTTACATAGAGAAGTGACGTCAGCTGTGTCCTTGGCCCACATGTCAGTCCTTTTTGCCCTGGCCACGGCACATACTGACTTGGTGGTGGCCTTGGTCAAAGTGGCAGACATGAGTCAGGTAGCCAAGGGTGTGGGCTTCATGGCCTCCTTCTTCCCCTTGTCACCATCCTCATCATCATCATTGCCATCATCACCATCATTGTCAGCATTGTCATCAGTCTTTGTCATCAGATGAACTGCTACTGGATTCCTCCACCGGTGCCCTGGGGTCCTCATGTATCATTTCAAAATTATCATCAGCCAGGATACCAGACCACGGCACTTCAATAACATCAGGATCCACTGGTGTGACCGAGGGTTTTGGCTTCTTCTTCAGAGTTGATTCAGCCAGGGATGCTGCTGATCTCTTGCCACTGCTTTGCTCTGCCTGGGTGGGACTACTACAGTCCTCTTGCAGTGACAGTGAACTGTATTTGTCATGGTGGGCCTGCAAGGTAGACTTCTTTGGTGTCCCCTTCTTGACTGCTTTTGGAGCATCAGCTATGGGTGCAGCAGGAGCCTCTGGGGTCTGGAAGCTGGCCCCACTACCTCCGGGTGGTGGTGAAGGCCTGACATCTGGTTTATGAGTGGACGGTCTGGGGATGGAGATGGCTTTACCAAAGATCCACTCTTCCCCGAGACCGGTACAGATGTCCATGGCCTCAGGGAAGAAAGGCCAGGAGAGGCACCTCCATGGTGTTAAAGAGCAGCCCAAATGCCTTGAGAACACAAGTTGAGGGGGCTGTCGTACTTCCAGATAGCAGCTAGGCCTCGGATGACTGAGTCAAGCCTCCCTGAGATGTCTCTATTGAGGTTCTTGTAGTCAGCCTCATCAGTGGCTGTCACAGTGGCCATGAGGGTTTTTCTGGAACATGGCCATCTTCACCCAACCATCCCTGATCATGCCACCAATAACTTGGTACACCCACAGTAAGGTTCTCTTCATATGCCTTCAGGAGGTCCTTGACACACCCTCTCAAGACCAGCTCATAATGCATGTTTAGGTTGAAGGCCTTTGTCAGGTGCTGAAGCTTCCACAAGGCCACTTGGCCTTGATAATCCAACAGGGCTCTCTGACCTTTGGCCAGGAGACCTATCTTCTGTGGCATTACAGGCTTATATTTTTCCACCAGCTTGGCCATCATGGACACAGGGGATGTGATGGCCTGGGGACCAGATAGACTGTACCCCTCACAAAGACCATCAGAGAAATAATCGTCCTTCACTCGGGTGTGCCAGCTGAGGTCCAGGAAGTTCCTCATTAGGGCATTCTCTGTAAATCCAACCAGGCAGTAGACGTTCCCATCACATCCGAGGCTGACCTCAACACTTTCATGGGCTTCCATATAGATGGGGGGCAGCATGACATCTCAGAACTCTTGATGAAGTCTGGAGTCTAGGGTAGAGTGTGAATGTGTCAAAGGGGATGAGACCCTTATTGTTGAAAGTCTCCATGAGGTGATACACTGCTACCACAGTCAAGGGTTTGCATGGAATGGAATGGGCAAAGTAGACTGCCAGATTCCCGGTTGGATCCAGCATGTGCACAAAAAAGGGATACCTGCTGTGGATGAGGGACTCTGGCCAGGGTCCACCCCTCATATCCTTGTCTATGTGGATGAACATGCCTGCAGCTTTGTAGCCACGTTTCTCCACCAGATCCAAATAACGGATGGCATCCAATATAGGGATGGTCATCTGCCACTGGTATATGTGCACCCAGGACAGTGCATAGGCATGCCTGTACATTGTTTCTCCTGTCATTGCAGTCACAGTGGTGATGAGAATAGCAATCTCATCCACAAAGTCCCAGTTTTCTGGTTCTTGCTTCTTGCAGTCTGTGTAAGGCACAAAATGGCCATCACGAATCATGTACATGAGGATGGCTTGTGAGTGGACCTCCATGTGGAAATGGGGGATGGCTGGTAGGACCTCGAGTAGACCCCATTCCTCCACATTGTCTGCAGTCATCAGCCTGGGGTTGTCTCGGTATAGCTTGTGGTTGGCCTGTCTCTGCCTGAGGGTGAGTCTGGCCAGTTTACTGGCATTTAACTGGATGGGACCATCTCTCCTTGCCTCAAGTTGGTCTGCCAGCTCCATTTGATTCATCAGAGTCTTCGTGGCCTGTTCTGTCTCCGTAGCACTGGTGCCGGTTTCGGGGCTCAGTAAATTGGGATTACCCCCAATCCTAATATTTACTTTGGTGTTATTACTCCATCTGACGTGTTGCCTGAGGATGTACCCTGTGAAGAAGGACATACAACATTAATCTGGGGGAGTGAACGGCCCTTCAACCCCAGAATCTGGGGTTAATTAACAAAACTACAGTCATTAAAAGAAAGCCATCAATTTGATGTTGCCTGAAGCCATTACTGTGTTAATCTGGAGGAGTATATGGACTACCCACCCTGGGTACAGCCCCGAGAAGCCAGACTGTGGGGGTAAAAGGAAAACCACAAATGTGTCAAAAGTTTGAGATTTTGACAACCAGACCTTAAGCCTCAGATGGCCACTGGCAGAGGCTATTTGAGGGTCAAAATAGGGTTAATACATTGGACACCCCAGAAGGGTATAAAATATGGAGTGATACTCACCTCAGGGAGCTCGTTGTTTGACATCATCTCTCTTCAGAGGTCGAAATCAAAATGATGAAGATCCAGGGTTTCCTCACTAAGACACCCGGGGTGGGAATCCCCAACCCAAAGTGAGGCTGAGTTGTGATGTCATAGTGACATCATCTCCCCTAAAAGAGGCTCAACCCCA